>JAECMU010124817.1:0-16759 GCA_016106625.1 Dracogyra subfuscus
TGAAGTACAAGTTAACCTGAAACTGATTGCTCTGTGAAGTACAAGTTAACCTGAAACTGATTGGTGTGTGACATATAAGTTAACCTGAAACTAATTACTCTGTGACATATAAGTTAACCTGAAATTGATAGCTCTGACATATAAGTTAACCTGAAAAGAATTACTCTGTGACATATAAGTTAACCTGAAATTGATGGCTCTGTGACATATAAGTTAACATAAAACTAATAACTCTGTAACGTATAAGTTAACATGAAATTGATGGCTTTGTGACATATACGTTAACATGAACTGATTGCTCTGTGAAGTATAAGTTAACCTGAAACTGATTCATCTGTGAAGGATAAGTTAACCTGAAACTGATTGCTATGTGAAGTATAAGTTAACTGAAACTGATTGCTCTGTGAAGTATAAATTAACCTGAAAGTAATTGCTCTGTGAAGTAAAGGTTAACCTGAAACTGACTGCTCTGTGAAGTATGAATTAACCTGAAACTGATTGCTCTGTGAAGTATGAATTAACCTGAAACTGACTGCTCTGTGAAGTATGAATTAACCTGAAACTGACTGCTCTGTGAAGTATATTAACCTGAAACTGACTGCTCTGTGAAGTATGAATTAACCTGAAACTGATTGCTCTGTGAAGTATATTAACCTGAAACTGACTGCTCTGTGAAGTATGAATTAACCTGAAACTGATTGCTCTGTGAAGTATGAATTAACCTGAAACTGACTGCTCTGTGAAGTATATTAACCTGAAACTGACTGCTCTGTGAAGTATGAATTAACCTGAAACTGATTGCTCTGTGAAGTATATTAACCTGAAACTTGATTGCTCTATTATACATAAGTGCAAGCCTCACAGATATGTTTTAGTTAGAAAAGACCTTTAAATATGTTTTAAACCTGGGGTTTTTAGGATATGTAAGAAATAGACTACTACATTAAATACTATGCACCATTTATCTTTTAACTTGTTATTTACAAATGTATCCAGCTTGCTTACCCTGGTAAGATATATTTTGAAACAACTCACTGTAAATCAAATGATAACTAACAAAACACTCATGTAGTATTGTCTATACATCAAGTCCTCACCAACTTTATCAATTCTGGTTCAGCATTTGCAGAACTTTGAGAAGACAATAATGTGTCTACAATGTAATCTATTTTCTGATTCATTTTCAAAAGTATTGCATGTTTTGTATTGTACCTGTGTATTGCTATCAGCAAAACTTGCAAAATGTACCTTTCTTTAATAAATAATGAAATAATTAAGAAATTGCCTTCAAACTAAACAATTACTGAGGTAATTGAGTTTGTAACTGCAAATTTCTTTTATAATGTTTAAAGAACTTAAGGTTTTTTAAATTATCAGTATTTATATTCCTTTATATTTATTGCTTGTTATTATAATAATAATTAAAAAATCACCTATGACTTGTTTAATATGGCTAATGAATTTGCATAAATTTACATTGTTTCATTAGTGGTAAGTAAAAACTACATGTAAATTAGCAGTCTAGTGTCACCTTTTTATGGAAAATGTTAAAAGAATGAAACTACATGTATCTAAGATGAAAGACTAGCAAATGTTATTTATAGGCTATTAATGATTAATTTGTACTGTCTGTTTTCAGGCGTCCAAGGTTACCAACTGCCCCATCTGGTTCTATAGAAAGAAAAGGTACAGGTTTTATACTTTTACTACTGGGAAGGTTATGTGACAGAATATTAGAACATTATGCTACCAATCATTGTGTCATTTCAGTAGCCATAATGCACTGTTGTAATTAAGCTACAATTTGAAAAAAAGAAAAAAGAAAGATCTTTGGGAATTGTCTTATGTGATTGAATCTTTTCTTACTTTTTTTTTTTTTTACTCGTTTTGTTTATGTTTTTGTTTTGTTTATTTACTAAATATTTCTTGTTGGGAAGACTGATTTAATAACATGACAGATGAAAGCTACATGTTCGTGTATGCATGTTATTTTCCGTGTCTTGTTAATGGAAAATTGAAAAAAAAAGAAGAGAAAAGATTAATAGTTTATGTTTAGGATACCATCTTTATCCTGTTTAAACTGAATGCAAGCTGAACTAGTTATCCATTCTTTCCATCACAGGATTAAGATTATATCAGAATTTATTAATGACCTGTAGACAGATACATGTAGATAAATATACTCTTGTTTTTTTCAGAGACGACTGCCATCACATCAGCCCAGAGGAGTTCGTCGCAGGGCAGTTTAGGGGGTAGTACTCCCGAAGTCCCGCCTCGCCCATCCCCCCGGCCCTGGAGTACACCCCACAACACGCCATCATCGAGTCGGGTGTCCAGTGCTGCTGATGTGGCCGCTTCAGCAAGATATGACAGCGGTTTGGAAACTTTTTCTTTTATAGTCCGCAGATGATTAGTCTCGAAGGGATTATCCTGACATGTTTGATGACTGAAATTATATATTAAGTGTATTTTCTTGTTAGAATATCAGTGTCTGTATTTACAAGGTGTTTGGTCTTGTCCTAATGTTTGTAGTAGCTCAAACCAAATATTACCGTACAATAATTTCATCCATATAAAAAATATATCTTATGAAGTAAAATGAAAAATGACTTCTACAGACATTAGCACATGACCGCAAACAAATTGGATATACAGACACTAGTATTGTAAACAAGAACATTATTTTAATATGTAATTTCAGTTTCTAAAAAAACCGTGACTGATGGATTGATTTTACATTAACAGCAAAGTCAAGAAAGTCCCTTAAATAACCTAATTTACATATATGGGTGATGTGGCTCAGAGGTACATCACTCTGGTGAAGTGCAATGGGTCACCGAATTAGTCCCTTTATAATTGACTCAGTTTTGTCCCATTCCAAATGATGCCTCGTGATTAGTACATCAAAGTGTGGGGGATGTATTGCCCTGTTTATGAAAAAGTGCTTTCATTGGGAATACTGTGGTGGTAGTGGGTACCCTCTTCTCTTTTTATATATCTGTCTCTGTTTCCCTCCCTCCATCCCCTCTCTCTGTCTCTGTCTCTCTCTCTGTCTCTTGTCTGTCTGTCTGTCTCTCTCTCTCTCTCTGTCTCTTGTCTGTCTGTCTGTCTGTCTGTCTGTCTCTCTCTCTCTCTCTCTCTCTCTCTCTCTCTCTCTCTCTCTCTCTCTCTCTCTCTCTCTCTCTCTCTCTCTCTCTCTCTCACCAAATTGTCATACTTAAAAGTATGTTTTTCCTTTCCTATTAACCTAATTCAGACAACCTATTAGCTGCTTACATTTTGAGCCAGGTTTTGTTTTGTGATTCATTGGTGGTAACATGTATGGTATGCAGACGGATAGTGACTGAGATGTAGTTGAAGTGATCATGATGAACGTGTCTGATTTAACTCTGATGATACTAGGCTATAGGTTTTGATTTATTATCCATAAAGGTAGAAAGATGTGGGCCAGTAATGCATACAGTCTTTCCCTTAAACAGGAGAAGCATATGTAATATACCCACTGTGACAACCTCAAACTATTATTCTTTATTCAGTAGTGTCAGTAATATATATAATGAATTTAAAAAAAAAATTGTAATGGCAATTTTAGGATTAATTATTGAAAAAGGCTTGTTTAATCTCAGAGCAGCACATTGCTGATTGAGGCAAAATGGCACTAGACAATTGAGACATGGTGCCGCACCATGCTAAAACATTAAAGATAGCTATAATTTTGTGATGTACGGGACATAGCCAAGTGGTCGATCCCAGTCATTGGGCCCGTTGGGCTCTTTTTCGGTCTAGCTAGTGCACCACGTCTGGCATATCAAACACAGTATTATGTGCTATCCTACCTGTGAAATGGTTTATATAAAAGATCCCTTGCTGCTAATGGAAAAATGTAACGGGTTTCCTCTATAAGACTATATTTTAAAATTACCAAATGTTTGACATTCAACAGCCGATGATTAATTAATCAATGTGCTTTAGCAGGGTCATTAAACAAAACAAACAGACAAACACTAGTTAGAGAAACATGTCTGGTGGTGAAATTGTTTGTGACAGTAAAGTACATGTGACATGACAGTTAGAATTACGTGTGTTCGATGTTTCAGAAGCTCCGGGAATCCCTGAAGGAGGCATTGACTCTGTTCTGCGCGAGTACCCCTGGTTTCACGGAACCCTCTCGCGGCTAGAGGCGGCGCAGCTTGTCCTACAGCAGGGTCCAGTCGGTCACGGAGTGTTCCTGGTGCGTAAGAGTGAAACACGCACTGGGGAATACGTCCTGACATTCAACTTTCAAGGACGGGCAAAGGTAACATTTAGCTTTGGAAGTGGGGAAGAACATTAATAAATAAATTTTCATGTACAGTCATACAGTTTTAAATCACGAATTAGGAAAATCATACCAAAACCAAGCTTTACTGACCATTTTCTAATGTACCCACAGCATACGTTTACAACATGCATGAAACCTTTCTTGCAGTAACATTATTTCACTCCTTGTTCCTTTTCTTAAAATATATTTGTTAAAAAAAGAAACGCATAGGCGAAATATTCATGGAATTATCTCTTTAATACAAAGTGGCATAATTTTGTTATGTATCACAGTAAAATTTGATGTATGTTCTTGCTAAGGACTGACAGCAGTCTTTTCATCATCAAACAGCGTCGCATGAAGGCACTGAAATCAGTACCTTGTGTGGCCACCAGCAGCAGCAATCACTGTGCGACATCTCCTAGGCACAGACTGAGGGAGTCTCTGAATCCGGGCATGTGGAATCTTAGCCCATTGTTCCTGTAGTGCATGTAACAGTTGCAGAAGCATCTGAGGCTCAGGGTCACACTGGCATACACGTCTGTCCAGTTCATCCCATAGATGTTCAATGTGGTTGAGATCTGTCGATCTTGATGGCCATGGCAGCACATTGATGTTCTCATTCTGTAGAAAATTCATTGTTACACGTGCCGTATTCGGCCTGGCATTGTCCTGCTGAAAGAGTTCACTTCTGCCGGTGTATGAAATGGCTCCTCACATCATGACACTCCCTCCACCGAATCTGGGCAATGCAGTTATTGGCAAAACGTTCATTGCGGTGTCTGTAAACACATTGTCATCCCTCATGTCACTGTAGAACGTGGGAACTTGACTCGTCGCTGAACTATACTCACTGTCAGTTTCCCAAGTTCCACCCCTGTACATTTGTGCACCAGCGAACACGTGAATGACGATATTGATGTTGCAGGACAGAGGCAACATATAGTCTCCTAGCCCATAAACCAGCCTCTTGAAGTCGGTTCCGAATGGTTTGTGCAGACACCCTTTTCAAACCAGCAGTGTTCGTTGCTGTGGCAGTTCGGTGACGCAAGTGCAGAAACCGGATGTAGCACTCTTGTACTGTGGGCAGCTTAGCCCAGTGGTAGAGTGCCCACCTGATGTGCGGTCGGTCTAGGATCGATCCCCGTCAGCTGACCACTGGGTTTTTTTCTCAACATAACCATATGTCTGACACCGATATAACCGTAATTACAATGTGTTGAGTGCGTCGTTAAACAAACCAAAAAAAACAAAAAAACAAAAAAAAAAACTCTTGTACTGCACCTCTGAGCTGGTCTTCAGCCGATTGAAACTGCTGGTACCTGCCCCAGAGATGTGAAATGGCGCTCTGATGGATGTTCATGTGGTGTGCAACTGCTGACTGCGATTCACCTAACTGGAGGCAGCCTATTGCAATGTTTTGATTTGGCAGGTTTAATCTTGTGTTTAATGGAAATGAGTCATAATTGTGAACATTGCAGCTTTAAATACCTATCACTATCCCAATCTTTTCCCCAAGTTACATATGCATTCGCCAAAATCTGACCGATTTCCTGCAATTGTTGCACAACATGCCACAATGTGCATTAAATTAGTTTTAGGGTGTGTTTGGGCATGCTGTCCCATTCCAGGAACATTAACAAACATGATCATTTAGCAACATTGCACCAAAAAAACAGTATTTTATAAAATCAAAAACTTTTCTTCTTTCCCTATCACCTACACATGTATGCGTTTCTTTTTTGACAGAGTACTGTAGAATACTTTATTTTCGCGGGATAAAATTTTCGCGATTTACTGAAAATGGGTCAATTTGCGAACATTTATTTTCGCGAATCCCTCAACCCCCATCAATAAAAAAATATTTAAAAGTACAGATGTCAGTAGCTAATTTTGTTTTAAAAACAGAACTTAGTTTTGCCGGTTGTTACGATAATCTGTAGAACTAATTCTACAGGTACACACGAGTGCTATATAATCAGTAGAGATCTGCTGTAATTAAACAGAAACCATAAAACAATAGTTTTCCTGCTTTAACCAATCAAGTCTTTATTGTTTACAAGTTAATGAGATTACAGAAGGTGCTTATCGCGTTTAGTGTTTCTTAATCCTTATAACTGTTATAAAAACAAAAACAAAAAACAAACGAAACGAAATTTGAAGCCGCAAGCTACTAGTACTCAGTAACTTAAGTCTGACTGAAACAATATTTGATGCTATGAAATGAAAAACAGATTTAATACGAACATGTGTCAGACTTTGCAGGCCTTTGCGAAAAATAAAAATAAAATTGTGAAACATCTGAACATAGCCCAGTCCAGATTATTTGACTTCCACATTTTTAATTTACTGTGATAATGCATGTTTACTTCCGTCGTTAAACATGTGTAAACCCTGCCAATGAACTGATCGCTAGGACATCACTTATGTACTTATCATCATGTTCTTGATTTAAAGTTTTTAAACAGCTTTTGTGCTTTGTGGTTTGTTCTGTGACAGGAGGGAGCAGCACTTTGTCACTACTACCCTCGTACATCGGAAACTAATGTGGTATAGTTGAACGAGACTACATTTTTATTTAATTTTTTGTCGGCCTTTATTAATTATTTTCAAGATATTTTTTTTAGAAAACCATTAAAAAGAGATCTGATAATTGATTGCAAAATGCTAAATTTAAAAAAAAAAAAAAAAAAAAAAAAAAAAAAGAAGAAGAATTTTAAGCATACATGTTTTAATAATTTGTATTATTTTTCACTTTGTATTCTTGGGCTACAAATGTGTGTTCTTCATTATTGTGAAGTCTTAGATGTGTGTTGGGAAGAATGACATATTTATAGTCAGATGTTGGAGGAACCAACCAAGACACTGGTCATTCAAGATTAACATAATAGTTGTTTATAAAGATTATGTAATTCAGCAATTGCTAAAACGATATTTATTTTATATTGTTGGTTTTTTTCCAGCATCTACGGATGACAATTAATAATGACGGACAATGTCGTGTTCAGCACTTGTGGTTCCAGGCAATATTTGACATGTTGGAGCACTTCCGAACGCACCCAATACCGCTGGAATCGGGTGGGTCCTCCGACGTTACTCTCACAGACTACATCGTGTTTATGGAGCGGCCGCGGACGCCCACCACGTTACCCCGTGGGTCACCACGGTCACATGGAAATCCAAACTTCGGCGGCAACATGCGCAATTCGCTCTCCGTGCACCACGGTCAGTTTGACAGCACGCGGGACGCGGTGGTGGTCGGCGGGTCTATACGATCACGGACATCGTCCATAGAGAACGTGGTGCGGGACTCACAGACGCACGGATCTCAGGGACAGCTGTCTCATGGCCGAGCTGTCGAGAATCATTATTCGTTTGTGTAGGGTGATGAAGTAAAGTGGAATCATTGTGTAGCATGAAGTGACAAAGTGAAATCGTTGTGTAGCATTAAACATTAGAATGTAATTGTATGTGTGGCATGAAACATCAGAATGTAATTGTATGTGTGGCATGAAACATCAGAGTGTAATTGTATGTGTGGCATGAAACATCAGAATGTAATTGTATGTGTGGCATGAAACATCAGAATGTAATTGTATGTGTGGCATGAAAGATCAGAATGTAATTGTTTGTGTAGCATGAAACATCAGAATGTAATTGTATGTGTGGCATGAAAGATCAGAATGTAATTGTATGTGTAGGATGAAACATCAGAGTGTAATTGTATGTGTGGCATGAAACATCAGAATGTAATTGTATGTGTGGCATGAAACATCAGAATGTAATTGTATGTGTAGGATGAAACATCAGATTGTAATTGTATGTGTGGCATGAAACATCAGATTGTAATTGTATGTGTGGCATGAAACATCAGATTGTAATTGTATGTGTGGCATGAAACATCAGAATGTAATTGTATGTGTAGGATGAAACATCAGATTGTAATTGTATGTGTAGGATGAAACATCAGATTGTAATTGTGTGTGTGGCATGAAACATCAGATTGTAATTGTATGTGTAGGATGAAACATCAGAATGTAATTGTATGTGTAGCATGAAACATCAGATTGTAATTGTATGTGTAGCATGAAACATCAGAATGTAATTGTATGTGTAGCATGAAAAATCAGAATGTAATTGTATGTGTAGGATGAAACATCAGATTGTAATTGTATGTGTGGCATGAAACATCAGAATGTAATTGTATGTGTAGGATGAAACATCAGATTGTAATTGTATGTGTAGGATGAAACATCAGATTGTAATTGTATGTGTAGGATGAAAAATCAGAATGTAATTGTATGTGTAGGATGAAACATCAGATTGTAATTGTATGTGTGGCATGAAACATCAGAATGTAATTGTATGTGTAGGATGAAACATCAGATTGTAATTGTATGTGTGGCATGAAACATCAGAATGTAATTGTATGTGTAGGATGAAACATCAGAATGTAAATGTATGTGTAGCATGAAACATCAGATTGTAATTGTATGTGTAGCATGAAACATCAGAATGTAATTGTATGTGTAGCATGAAACATCAGAATGTAATTGTATGTGTAGCATGAAACATCAGAATGTAATTGTATGTGTAGCATAAAACAGAATATAATTGTATGTGTGGCATGAAACATCAGAATGTAATTGTATGTGTAAGGTGAGATGTTGGAATGTACATTTCATGTAGCATGAATTGTCAAGAGTGTAATCTTTGTGTGACGTTAAATGTCAAGAGATATTAGAGCAATGTGGCTGAAATCATTCAAATTGTTGGTGAGCGTTCACCCTCCTGAACACATTGCATATTTAATCATCGACTACACTGTCTCTGTTAATAAAGTCTGAAAGTATACAACATCATTGTTAAACAGCTCTGTAAATTGCAACAAGCTCTTTTTGTGGATTTATGCCAGTGATGTTTCGATTGGTCAAATAAAAATTGACCTGGGTATAGGAATAACATTAGCCAAATTCAGATCTATTAACGAATAAGAGTTAGAAGAATGAAGTAAGATCAGTAAGCAGTCAGATTTGATCATTGTAGTGTTGTTTGTAATTGTCTGCGACTGGGTGACATCTTATTCTGAAGATTCATTACTCAGAAGATCTGTTACTTTAAAAACTTCATGATGACTTGCATGTAATGTACTTTATTAATGTTGCCTTATTTCATAGTAATTGTTAAAAGAAATTTAACACATGTACATTTATAAGTAAAACATGACTGACCTCCAGGGTTCGGACCAGAGGACTAATTCACAACACTCTATTAAGAAACATTGCATTGTCCCTGCATGTCTTTTTCATTTGCACCGCGTGAGATCACAGAACTTGCGATAATTTGGTAAAATAGACCCTGGACCTTCAGAGAATCTGACTTTCAGAGTAATGGACCTTCAGAATATAGACATATCACTGAAGTTCACTGCATGTTTTGTTACAGTATATGGTTCAGAATGTAAGTGAGAGTACCGGTATGTCTTACTGATGTGATGCACTATACTTCTGTGCATCTCTGTTAATGTGCAGTACTGGACATACAGATGTATGTCTGTCTTTATCATTAATGTGTTATTGTCTAGCTATATTGTAATCATTGCTACTGTGCAACGTCCTTCAGCCAAACCTATCATTCTTTATCTTTATCTTTTTCTTTTTCAATTATCACTTCAAATATATGACATGTGTTAACTCTGCAACAGTTTCATTGTTATTAAATATGTATCTATTTGTACTAATCCGTAATTCTTTAACATGTTATTATGCACTCATTTAGTGAGGGTGTTTCTATATTTTATTGTAAAAATAATAAATTTAAATTTGTGAAGAATTATGAAAATGTTGTTGATGTATTTCCATTGTTTTGACATATGACTGAGCATGAAGACATGCAGGACTGTGTCTGATTTAGTCTTTTGTACAGCTTATTTATGTGCTCAACATACATGTACACATGTGGCTGTATATATATATATATTATGCTAATCACTGAATTAATTTATCTATTTTATTTTTGTAAAAAAGCAGTGGTTTGTCCTCAGATGGATTATCTTTAATAGATTTGTTTTGTCAGATCTAAGTGTACATATTTTTGTGGGTTTTTTATCAAAGACTGGACAGATTGAGGTTTTACATATTTTAGCACACTTTATATTTATGCTGTACATATTTTAATTAAGTCTTCATGATCTTCCCCTCTGCACCTTTTAACATTATTGGCAAAACTTAGTTTACAGTGTAAATCAAAAGTTGGGAGTGATCATTGATATAGTAATGGTTTATCTACATAATGATTGTACATACCCTTTATCACAGTGGATGGATCATGACATGTTTAATATTGCATGTATGTGTGTAATGCAGATTTAGAAGCTGATCAACTTAAATTTAATAGTTCATATACACAAGTAAATGAACACCATCCATAAATTAATAACATCAAGCTTAATATTGTGTGTACAGTGCACTTTATGAATTAGTCAACTTAAATGTTATATTTCATCTTAATGCATTCTCCAAATTATCCTTGACAAAATCTAAAGGCAAGATACCGTTATAACTTCTCCGACAAAAATGGCGGCAACCTTTGGATTCGCTCCAACTTTAAGTTTTCATATTTAGCATCTTTTATCACAAACTATATCTCTAGACCAATAAAACTTGGTTTATAGTTGCACCTACATGTATGTATGTTCATCTCAATACATAATTTTTTAAAATAATAATACATTTTTTAAATTATTTAACATTTAAATGCTTAGCTCTTACATTTATGGAATGTTTTATGTATTCATTTCTCCCCAGCTACATGTATAAATCCTAGTTCAGTAGTTGCCATTAATTTGAGGTCAGATTAATTACATGTATTAATGAAAATTATCCAAATTTATACTTAGATACAATGTATACATCTAAGAATATTTCATAATAATGCATGTTAAACAATTTAAAATGTAAACAAATACAATTTAAAATAAAAAAATTAATGATATTTTTTTAAAGAACTAAAAATAATCACAAATTTTACATTACAGAGTATTACTTTAATCAAATTAATTAAATAATTAAAATACTTTGTTTTTTTTAACATTAACATATGGATGCATCTGATGGATAGTGAATAAGACTCCCTATTATGTACAGTATATTTTATAAATTACATTCTTGTGATAATTACAATGCAATGTATGCATATGTTTTGCTTTTAGTGACATTTTTTAAAAACTAAAAGCGCATATGGATGTTTTTTTCCATCTGTTATCATATTACTTTGTTTAGTAACACCCAGTTTCATTGACTTTGAGAGATACTGAATTTTAATGTGAGTGTGTGATTGAGATTAATGGTTTGCTAATCCTCTTTAAGGCAATTTTCTACAGTGAATTCTTGCCTGAGTATTTATATGTACTGTGATTTTGCCAACCTCTTATTATATGTTATTGAGTTTGTGAATCAGTTAATATGCTTGTACATATGGCTTTGTGGGTATGATGATTAATTCTATACGAGCATCTATGAGCATCTGTCGTAGGGACATTCCTAAATTTGTAAAACAGTCAGAGTTAAGAGGCCACATTTTTATTCTCCCAATTCATCTAATATAGTATATACTGACCTGTATTAAGCAGCCATCAGTCTTCAAAGGCCACTTTTTGATACTTTAGTTGGTGGTTGCTAAATACAGGTTTGACTTTATTGTTACTCACTTCAAAAACCTTAACCATAATATGGTTAAGGTTTTTGAAATGAGTAACAATAAAGTCTGACGCCATATAACCGTAAATAAAATTTCTTGAGTGCGTTGTTAAATAAAAAAGGGTTTTTTGTTTTTTTAAACCTATAACATATTTGTCACTGAGTCTTCTTTTTGCCCCTTTGTTTTTTTCGGTCTTTTTTTTTTCTCTCCTAGTAAGTCTCAAGCAATAGTGTTTGGTTTTACATGCCCTTCCTAGTTAAAGTCTTCCTTTATCCTCCACTGATTAAAAAACAGTTAATAGATCAAAGTTACTACACATGCTTATTCTAGTCATCCAGAGATAGTGTTTACCACGTGCAATTAGGTGCAAAATTAAACAAATGTTTTTAGACGCCTTTCTGTTTGTAATGAATAAACACTTTTTATGATGTTTGTACTAAAAGCATACCCAATTGCCTAACCTTTCTGTTCGACATGTAACCAGTTACCTGTTTACAAAGACATTGATTTCGACAGAATACAATGTATGGTGCCATATTTTACAAAACATTAACATTAGTATTTTCTTTCATTTCTGTTTAAAGGAACTATTTTGAGTTTTTAGCCCTGGCAAAACTTCTCCCAACAGATTAAACATACTTTCTGCTTTTTTCTGTTTTTAAAACACAATCCTTACCTTACGATGTTTAAAATATAAAGCTTTATGATGATAAATACATTTGGAAAAAACAAAAAACTAAAGAAAATTAAAAACACTAGGTCATCTTACATACCTATGATTTAAATTCATAAAATGTATTATACGGATAAATACAGTTACCTGGAATAACCTTTGGCTGAATTATTTCAAATTTAGTTTCCCCTTTGGAAGAAAACATAAAATGAAAACCTTTTAAAATAGCAACAAACTTGGGATAGACCCTTTAATAACTAGTTGGCCAAGGCTTCTAACTTTTAAAAAATTGTAACATAATCAAAAGTTTTATGTTTGGTGAAAAAGAACAGATGTTTGAGTATAACCTTGACCTTCTTATTTACAAGTTGAGTAACATTTGATCTACCTCAGTCACCTAGTAATGACCATTTACAGTTTCACTCGACATACATGTATATTTTGTGACATCCATCATGGAACAATGATTAGCCAGCGTGACAATTTCTCAACCTTTGGTCACTAAGCTGCATTGGTATTTAACTCTCATTGTTGATTAAATTCAGATCGTTTTTATCCATGACTTCCAACTCGTATTTTAACACACACAAAAAAAAGCTTTATTAAGCTGAGTAATCCCTGTTTTTTTGTTAATAAGTGTAAGTGTTAAAAAAAATATTAACATTTGTGTTATACACTACACAGTAAAATAACTGTTAAAAATTCAGGGCTACATGATTGTGTAGTGATTGTGTAGTTGTTAAAATGTTCATTAGCTTAACCATTGGTTAACAAAACATTTTCAAAACTCAGGACCAAGTCATTACAAATAGTAACTGAAAACCATGTTGAAACTTCATTGCCATATCTAAAGTCGATGGTTCATATCTAAAGTTTATTTTATAATGGTGTAAAAATAATTTTTTTAAATATTAGACTAACTCAGGGTTAATTTAACTAATCCATGAAAACATTGGACACAGTTTTCCATTATACAATTTACTGCGGACAGTTTCTTCTGTAGCTATCTGCCACTGAATGAGTGCCGACTTGGCGCTTATAAAACTTTTATAGAGTCTGAACTTGAGTTTAATTGAGTTTGAGACTTTATCATTATAGCAACACCATACAAATTGTATGCATGTGCCATTAGAGACTGAGTATCTCTAAAAGTGTTATAGGCACAGACCCATAAAATGTTTAGTCTAGACTCGAGACACTAATGCCATGACAATGCCATACATGCGTGTAACGTTGTTAGAGATTGAGTCTGGTCTCTATAAGTGTTATAAGCACAGGCCCAGATCTCTAATTTCAAGTACAGCTGTTGCACAAGATGATCCATCCCATTGATTTGGTTGATGGACCAGCACAAATCAATGGCTATTTGATATCCACAGGTATTTCACTAATTGGGGACCATCGTAGTGGTAAATTGACACAGACATGTTTACCACACATTATCACAGCTTGAGCAGATTGAATTATTCACGTCTGAGTTCTGCCTTGACATTGTTGAGTGGTAAAAATGCCATGTTAGTGACAATTTGATGAAATTTAATCTTTTGATTTATTTATCATTGGTTATTGAATGTCAAAAGATTGGAATTTGTCACTCACGTAAGTCTTTAGGTGTGTGTGTGTCTTTTATCTTTGATTGGTTTGGTAATAACTAACAGATAGAATATTATTACCCATATGGTTAAAAATATATTGGTACATAACAAAGTGATACATCCCACTAGAATGCTAAGGGACGTAACACCTCGATGTCTGTGTTAACGTCATAGATTGTATCAGGAACGTCAAATTAACGAATTGAGTGATATAAATTGAGGTCGATTATGGGTAATAAATAGAATATTAAACTTGCTACCATTTCATATCATCTTTATGTCCCTCGTGAACTAATTTTCATTGTCACTGAAAATTATATCACCTATGACCTAAACATGATATGAAATGGAAGACTATTTAATACATGTATCTTACAATTGTTAAAGAACAAAATAAAAATGATTAATTGCATTTTATTTAATAAATATAAAATAGACAATCGTTTGTAAAACATTAAATCAGTCTTGGCATATGACCCTACCCCTCCTCCACAATGTTTCACAATGCACCCTATGATACCCCTTCCACTGGACTGTTGATAATTGTTGAACAGCCATTGGATACATTTATTTTTGCCAGAAATACCATTGTGAAGTAACACTTTTGTTAAAGCAGAAATTGTTGATCAGGTTTTGAATGTTACTGAAAAAAGTTAAACAATTTTTAAATTATAGTTTATGAAAATAATTTATTGTGAAGTTGCACATATTATGTATTTATTTTATTTTATTATATTACATATATGTATACGTAAACATTCATAGATATACATGTGTGTGTGCCGGGTTGGTGATTTTAGTGTTACTTGAGTTTAAGGCATAACAATTAAATGTTTGTGTTAAAAAACTCAGCAAGGTTACAAATTTGCCTTTCAATCTTTGAAAATTGTTCCAGCATTGGAAGAATGAAAAATGAGATATTTCAGGCCAGCCTTGAAAAGACTAAATTTGCAGTAATCTGCCAGTCAGGGACCTAATTCACAAAGCTCTCTTAGGCTCTGCTAGACAACAAAGCATCCTGTTAGCAATGCACTGCGAGATCACAAAGTTGTGAGAGGTTAGTGAATTAGGCCCCTGGTTAGCAATTTTCCAAACATTTTGTAAGCACTATTACATTGATTTTTTGAAAAATATACCAGTAATTTAAAAAATATATATTAATGTATCAAATGACCAATTGTTAAAATGGTAATGAGGTAATAGGAATTAAAAAGAAAATGCATTTTAGGCAATTACAGTCGGACCTCATTACAACAACCGTTGTTACTATGACATTACACCATCTGACCAAAAATTGATGGGAACAAACCTACATAATTGTTATTCTTGTCATTACACCAGAATTCACACCTTAGGAACAAATGTATCATACATCCGACTTCAGAAAATAACTCCTTACAACAACATTACATAATCAAAGATGCCATAACAGGTTAGATTTCAACGTTTAAGGTTAATGTTACACACACAGCCACATGGCATCCTTGCTCTGACAGTGTCATTTGATGTCCAGGTTACGGATGCCAGTAAATGGATATCTTAACCAGTAAATGATTGACAGTGAATGCACCTTGCCTAATATATTTAATGTTTTGGTGTCTTTTTAAAAAAAGAAGAAGAGTTTTACATGTACATGTATTTCTTTATAGTAATAGCAATGCATTAATTATTGATATTCAGTCTTTTGTTATAATTACAATATTACAATAACTATTGTATTAAGCAGTATTTTTCCTTAATTTTTCACTATGGTAAGGGAGATAACTCGTGACAAATTCTTTACAACGTCAAATTTGATATAATGTCGGTATGTGCTTGTTGTAAAGAGGTCTGACTGAATATATACTAAGGTTTTCTTTGTTCTTTTTTCAACCTTTTTATTTCCTAGTATATTGAAACTGTTACATTTAAAATCAGTATTGCCTAATATTATGGTCATGATGAATATTTGTATTTTATGATAGCTTTTCTTTTATCACTTATGCAAACATATTTTCGCTTATTTTGCTAATGATTCAGATTTGCTTTTCTTTTTAAATAGGTGTTGACCTATATTTTATACTGAATGGAGCGTATGTGCGTTTGGTATTGTTGGAGATGCAAGTTAAACTAATGTTATATCTATGACCCATTACTCGTTTATTGCAATTCAGTATTGAACATTTATTATCTAGCGGTTTGTCTGTTGTCTCTCTGTACAGAACTAACAAAGTCTCTTGCACTGGTTATAATAGCCTGTTGTGTTTAAACTCAAATACTCCTTGAGGCCACATGTTCAAACATTAGTTAGCTTAACCTGTTGGTAACAGAAATGATCAATACCAAGGACTGAATCAGTACAAATGACAATGAAAACATGATATTGAAACTTGATTTGGAATAGCCAGGCATAATAAAATCTAAAGTTTATTTTGTATTTTTGCAAACATCATGAAAATATTAGACTAACCCAGGCTTAATTTAACTATGCTTTGAACAACTGAGCCATGCATT
>JAECMU010124838.1:0-12932 GCA_016106625.1 Dracogyra subfuscus
CTCACTCAAAATTTCAAATTCGAACGATCATCAAAATTGCGCCAAAATTCCTTCAATTAAATTACGCACTCAAATCCTTTTCGGACCTACCCATTAGAGTATCAAAAATCCATAGCACTTACAAACCCCCCACCTGCCTCCAAGTCGATTGGGCTACTGGTTCTCCCTTGAACCTGATGGCGCAGACGGTCCCCTCTTACCCTCCCCACACCTTTCCAGTCACAGATGGAGGGATATATAGAAATATAGAAAGAACAGAAAGAACTTGTATTTATTGTAATCTGAATAAAGTTGAGGATGAATATCATTTTTTATTGGAATGTCCTAGATACGACAATATAAGAAGTAAATATATAAAAAAGTTTTACTGGAAAAGACCGTCAGTCTATAAAGTTATCTTGTTATTAAGTGTTAAAAATGTTAAAGAATTAAATCAACTTAGTAAATACATATTTGAATGTTACAAAATACGAGCCACTTTATGTTTAGTATGATTTATGTATATTATGATTAGTCAGATTGATTAATTTAAATGTATATGTATGTAGATATGCATATATGTATGTGCAATTTTATTATTTTTATATATTGTATTCTCCTGCACTACACTATATTGTGCAGCCATTGTATGTAATGTATGTGTTTTTTCTTGTTGTACCGATGAGCTGTAAAGCTCTAGGTGAATAAAGAATTGAATTGATAGGCGTACGCTACAACAGCTTGCTCTGAACGTGTACGTTAAATTCTTAGGATTAGGATTTGAAAAAAATGTAGCGGGTTTTCTCAGAATTATCACATGTTTGACATCCAATAGCCGATGATTAATTAATCAATGTTACGCTAAACAAACAAACTAAATAATTAAAAATAAATTAAACTATTACGACTACAAATAGGATCAGTGATAGTTTGGATGTGATATAATTCATAACTAGTAAGTAATAAATGTTTTAAGAATAAAAAAGTTGTAAAAAGGATAAAAATATTTTACTATCTGATAATTAGATACACGCGATGTTTTGAAATAGACTATGTGTGTAGAAGAAAAAAACGGTGAAAGTAAACTATACTAATTCTTTTTTCTTTTTTTTTACAAATATATTGTTCTCAAAGTAATAAAGACAGAAACTGTACAAAAAAATCCAAACAAACAAACAAAAGCCACAACAAAAGCCACCATTAAAATTCAAGTTTGGACCAGCAATTACCTGTTAATAAATAAGAGCAAACTTATATAATCGCAAGATAAAAAAATATTAAAAAATAATAATAATAATACAAAATAAAACAAAATAAACAGGGAAGAAAAAACACATATTACTGGAGATATTTACATTGGACATTTTTTTAATAGCTTGCGTGTATTTTGTATGGTCTTTTCATTCTTCTTTTAACGGAAAACGAAGATAGAATGATCCTTTTCAAATAGCGAACACTAACATGTTCAAGATATCCAATACTTTTTTTCAAAACCGATACATGAGATGCACGCTAATGTGTATACATAGGATGTATTCCATATTGAAGTTCTACTCATTCACGCAACACTCCCCCCTTGCAAGGACCGCTTTAAATACATTTCAAACTATCGTGAAATAGCCCATTAGCCGCCTTTTATTCAGAATGGTTGAACATAATAATAAAATAAAAACCACGTTTTAAATGCACAGTTCTGCAACGTTTTTGTTTGCCTTTTGACGATTCGAAGTGAAGTGAACGAATGAGTGTTTAACGACACCCCAGCACAAATGAAAAACCAGTTATAAGTTTCAGCCATCAGGACATAAAGTATATTTGGTTTACACCACCTCAGCCGAATTTAAACTACGGTTATTCCACTATCTTTAATAAGGGGTGGAGCCTCAATACAGCTGCATTAGCTTAATGCTTATTTTTAAAATTGGTAATTCGACATTTTACGATCTATCATTCAACTAAGCTGCACATTGAATGATTAAGGTAGGAAATGACCAAGGTAGGAAATGACCAAACAGACATGGTACGAAATAAACATGGTACGAAATGATCAAATAACTATGGTACGAAATGACCAGGGTACGAAATGACTTGGGTACGAAAGGGTAAAATTGGGTACGAAATGACTATGGTACGAATTGACTGATTACCTAATATGAGTACCAGACATTTTGTCCCATTTTGTCCCCGATTCAGTTACCCACAAATTAGTTCGACCCCACTGATAAAATAGTGCAAATGTTGCATTGTACAAAAGTAACATTTGTCCCAAGTTTGTCACTTTAATATTTTTAATCTGTAGGTGGGAGTGAAACTGTACTACACTATCTGCTGATAAAGTGGGACTTTTAGGTGTGTTTTTTTTAATGTTTGTTTGGTCTGTCTGTGTGTGTGCGCGTGTGATAATGATGTTAATTGCTGTACTAGGTATAGTAACTTTATTTACATTGATGAATATATTTATCATGTTTTGTAAACTAGACAAGCCATAAATTAGGGCTATGCTTAAAAAAGGAAGTAGAAAAATTCTGCCACTTATGTGGATTGATTTATACTTTTATTACTGAATACATAACATTCCAATACAAAAAAAAATACAATTTTGTTATTGTTATGTATCTCTTTGGTTGTTGTTATTTTAAAATTATTTCAAATATGGCGCTGTTTAAATCAATAAAAACATATTTTTGAAAATGGCGTTGTTTAAACTATTGTTTTGAAAGCGGTATTCGCTGAATAAAATGTGTTGAGTGCGTCATTAAATAAATATTTCCTTCCTTCTGTTATAAAAAGAAATATGGAATATCAGAAAAACATTAATTCGCATCTTTTTGGCTATATATTAAATCACTCTTCGAAGTTGTAAAACAATGAGTATGTATTACAATCTGTGATAATGTATTTCGTGGTAAATGTATTAAACCAAAAAACTATGTATTTTTAATGATGGAGACGAAATTGTTTTTAGTTTCATTCCACAAAAACATGATAAATAAAGAAGAATACATTCGTGTCTGTTAGATACCATTTATCTCACAACGAGCGAAAGTGAGTTTAATACGTTTTTAAACACCGAGTTGTGAGATAAATGGTGTCTAACGGACACGAATGTATTATTCTATTTCTTACATATCCTAAAAAACCAGGTTTCAAGCAAATTTTAACTCTTTGCACTTATAGCTGACTTACGCGTCACAGACACATGATTGCCAGGTTAACTATAAGTCACCGTGTTGTTTTTCATTGGACAAATGACATTGGTGACCTGGTCATCACCTAACCGGCCTCGGTGGTGTCGTGGTTAGGCCACTGGTTCAACAAAGGCCATGGTTTGTGCTATCCTGCCTGTGGGAAGCGCAAATAAAAGATCCCTTGCTGCTAATCGGAAAGAGTAGCCCATGAAGTGGCGACAGCGGGTTTCCTCTAAAAATGTGTGTGGTCCTTAACCATATGTCTGACGTCATATAACCGTAAATAAAATGTGTTGAGTGCGTCGTTAAATAAAACATTTCGTTCTTTCTTTCTTTCTTGGAACACAAGACTTGGGGCTTATAGCAGATCTTCGAATATATAATTACTAGTATGTGAGATTTGTGCATTATTCTA
The DNA here is from genome assembly GCA_016106625.1 of Dracogyra subfuscus. NCBI lineage: Eukaryota > Metazoa > Mollusca > Gastropoda > Neomphalida > Peltospiridae > Dracogyra > Dracogyra subfuscus. The sequence goes on from JAECMU010124838.1 coordinate 3,583, forward strand.
TTCATTGTTTGCGTTACTCATCTTAGCACGGGAAACACCACACCATTGATCAGACATCATGGCGTGCTCAATCGTGTCTTCATATGCAAATGTTGGATTATGCATTGCGCTCAATTGAAACGAGCGCTACGTGATATTATGTAACGCTACGATACATTTTGACACTGTTCGTGGAAGGTTTTCGGGAGACATATCAAACGTCACAGATTGTTGATATATGACTAACAATTTACGCAACAGATTAGCATATTTTATGTTATATACTTAATAGACGTAATGTAATTATTAACAAAGAAAACTATCTTTAATGTGTTATATACTTAACAGACGTAATATCATTATTAATAAACAAAACTATATTTAATGTTTTCTTGAGTAAATTTGTATGAATTTCGATGGGAGGGAATGTAGCAGCAATATAAGTATACAATGACTGACTTTCAAATTCATAGTTTTCAGTTATTGTGAAATCAGCAAGAATACATTTTAAAATTATTTTAGAATGTATATAATGACTAACTATTATATAAAATGTAAGTATTTCTAATTTAAATTATCAAAAACGGTTTTAATAGTGAAAACCACGTTATATAGTGTTTAAAAACAAGGGTCTATCGCTTTAGGCTAGTACCGACGCCATATAACCGTAAAATATAATGTGTTGAGTGCGTCTTTAAATAAAACATTTCCTTCCCTTTCCTTTTTTAAGCAAGTAATGTGTAATTCACAGGTTAAAAATGCTATAACATCTGAAATATGTTGCACTGTCTAATAACTGGGGTCAATGCCTGTAACTATAAAAGCCGTCGCTCTTTGAGAAGAGACATCCTGGACGAAAGGGCTTGCTTCGTAAGCCCTTGCGCCCACGACAGGCGTGCGCTACAACAGCTTGCTCTGAATGTGCACGTTAAGCCTTATGACATGACATGAGAAGAGACAATACGCGTCGGCGTAATAATCGCCAACGTCATTTTTGGACGGAACTGACTTTAACTACTTCGTCACCACTGCTAATACGATCAATAAGAAGGCGCGCTTGGCCAACAACACATGCAGTGCCATAAAACAAAGTCATCTTTTGATCTCTATCGCCGCATTTCACATGCTATTGCTCAAATCTAATCACTTCTAAATTGGAGGGCTAATATAATTGCAAATGGCGCGTGTCTACGCGAGACCTAGCGTCGATCAAGAAACGGTTGCGGCGATTGGACGGCGAAATCTCGACGCGAGATTTTAGTGGCGTTTGGTCGTGCGGGCGCTTTCATAACTTTTGAATAACATACAACGGTAAACTGTGCTGCACCCGTCAATCTTTCCCTAATTGAGTGGTGCCATTTTCACAGAAAGTGTTTTCTGATATTGGCATACGTCACTGACGAGTCGCGATTGTATAACAAAACCCGTGAACAATAATGAACATCGATCCCAATGGCCCGTGTTATTGCTGATTTCCAATACTCATATTAGTCCCTCGGGTGGGCGTTATGTCATTTCCGCTAGTTCGCAAATTGAGAGAAGAGTTACTTCTAGACCGTCAAGGGTGTGTGGGTATTTACGGATGTAAAATAGTCTGTAAGGTTTCAGCTTGGAATATAGAGGTAAGTCAAATAATTCACTTCCCATATCATATCTCCTCCAAACGTATACATAATATTTCTGAATATTTTTTAGTTTATTTAATATTTACGTGATAACCCTTCTTCTATTGTTTGTTTATTTTTGTTTTTTTAAAAAGTATAATTATTTTTAATTTTCAACGGAAAATCGTTCGCATGCTCGTCTAAATTTCACTTTTCATCCCTGATATGAACAAAGAATGCAGGAATGATGGTTGTGATATATAGATGTAGATCTACCCATGGGCGTACAGGGTGACACTGGGATAGGGTGGTTCTGAAGGAATTTGACCAAAACCTTTTATGGTAATATAAATATTTAATAAAATCCGTAAAAACACCCTCAGAATACAAAGTATCAAAATCATCTGTCAAAACACATTCGATGTTTTCCCAAAAAAACGCCATAAAAAGCCTCAAAGATCCCTTAAATAGTACGCTTATGGATCTACTCCATGTAAAATAGCACTTCATTTCATATCATACATGTATACTGTACTCGTACCATAAAGAAAATATTCATTAGTCTATGGTTATAAAATATGAACCTGTTTGAGAGCAAGCTTTGCAATGTTATCTCATCATAATTCCTGACATATGAAATGGATGTTAGGGAAGCAAAGGGTAGGTGGAGAAAATCTGGAATCTATCCGATAATCAAACATGATGAGTTATTATTTTTTATTCTGCAAATTTGCGAGGGCAGATCCAAGAAAGTTAATCCCCTTTGGTTCTCCCCTAATTGATATAGCCAACAACGTCGTCTAGATTCGCCACTAAGATTTTAAATTTTTTCAGAAAGATTAAAAACACTCAAAACATATAATTATGCGAGTGGGTAAAAATATAGCCCACGTATAATATAGTAGACTGAGGGGGTGCATATTATTCAGACGGACAATCTGTTTGAAATCAGATCTATTGGTTGAGTTATTAGCCAGTGGAGCTGACTTTAATCTGACTGTTCACAGGGAGTGCATATTATTATTATTATAATAATAATATACTAATAATAAAACCTGGGGGTGTATATTACATGTATAATATGAACCGGGGAGTGCTTATTCTACGTGTAATGTTCACTGGGGACTGCAAATGCAGGGGAGGTGCAAATGATATGTGACACCGGCACAAACATATATATCGGCTACCCAAAGTATGGATTAATGACTTCAGTATAAAAATGCAACATTAATAACAAGACATACTTATGATATCGAAGTTCCCATTAAATAAACGCCTGTTAGCAAGCATGTTTGAACTGAATGGATTTTTTGTGTATGGTACATGTATAGACTGGCCTTGTAATGATAGCGTAACATATTATAGGAAATTGGTATGTGGTAACTCAGTGGTCGTCAGTTTATCACCATACGTCATAACTATACAATAACAGGAGCTAGTCTACAGAGGCATAGCACGGGTCTACATAATAAAGTGGATAATATGCTGGATTTCGAGATTTTCTTAGGCTAAACATGTGTTTATTGGAACCCGACACTACCTAAAAAAAGGATTATTATTTATTTATTACAATTTTTATAACCTAACATGTAGTTAATTAGAGTACACAAAAAAAATTTCCGACCTGTTGGGGCGAATGTAATACAATTTGCTTTTTTTTTTAATCCGACACATCCTTTTTTCCAGCATGTTTCTTAAAATATTTATTGTAGGCTGTGTTTCCCCGTGTTATGTTATAATAAGGAATTATAATTTCGATAATCTAAAATTATTTATGCAAAGATTATGTGTAGAATCGACTAAGTTGTTGATATCTGTCACCAATAAATATAAAAAATAGTACTTTTAGGTTTTAAACAGAAATATACACGAAGTAGCCTACTTGCAAAATGGCTTCACAATATAATATTCACAAATATTATGAATATTCATGAAACTTAACAGATACATCTGCCAAATATACTGGAGTGTTGATTAAAATCGTCATGGTATCTTAAATTCCATAGATGTAATTTCTTATAATCAATAGATATGATTATCAAAACCAGGCGCAAATTGGTGACAGCTGGACTGTGGATGTTTCAAAAACAAAAATCTGCTGTATATCATATTGATGCTAGTTATTAAGCACATCATTTAGTAGGTAAGTGTACGCTGCATGCGAATAGTACATGTACGTCAAGCCATATTAGAAGAAAGATCATTTAAAATACTTATATAATGAAATACGAAAGTAGACACGGCGCTAGTAAGCACGGCGGAGCAGGGGGCTGGGGATCTAACCAGGACAATGTGAAAATATCCATTTATTGACAATTTTGTTAATCACCTTCTACTGACATTTGAAATAATAATTTAGGCAAAATTTCCGCCCACACCCCCTAACACTATTTGTTAGAATTAATGTAAGTTTAGGGTTAAGGTTAAGGTTAGTTATAAGCAATAGGCCTACCTTTTAAAAAAAATTGTTCTATGAAAGCAACATAATGTTTAGGTTTCGTAATCCAGTATCACAACGTTTTGCCTTTGAAAAATTAGACTTTTTGACTATTCTGTATAAAACGTCCTTAATGAGCGGAAATAATTTCCATAATTTAGACAATGCTAGCCAGTTACTTGGTTAATATCGGGTGATTAAAAAAAAAACCACCTACTATTTCAGTAGGTTTTTATTGGCTTAGATATTTTAAAATCTGACGTTTTCTATCAGGCGCCATTTTAAATGTAACCAATGACTACCCAGATCGTCTGCGATTGTGTTCTCATAAAATGTGTTTGGTCATCGTCAATCTGTAAAGTTTGTTTTATTTAACGACACCACTAGAGCACATTGATTTTTTATCTTATCATCGGCTATTGGACGTCAAACATATGGTCATTCTGACACTGTTTTTAAGAGGAAACCCGCAGTCGCTACATAGGCTATCTTTTACGACAGGCAGGAAGGGATCTTTTATTTGCGCTTCCCACAGGCAGGATAGCATAAATCATGGCTTTGGTGAACCAGTTATGGATCACTTGTTGGTGCAAGTGGTTTACACCTACTCACTGAGTCGGTATCTGGATTAAAAATCCCATGTCTCGACTGTGATCCGAACCCAGTACCTACCAGCCTATAGACCGATGGCCTAAACACGACGCCACCGAGGCCGGTTCGTCAATCTGCGAGAGAAATCATAGCTTGATTTGATTGATGGAAAGATATTTTATTGATTTTGAAAAACAAATGGATTAGGTACATATTTGTTTTTCCAAATTATTTTGTCTTCTTCATAAATCATATTTAAAAATAAAAACATATTAAAAGAAATTAAATATGTAATTATTTAAATAAATAAATAAATAAATAAATAAATAAATAAATAAATAAATAAATAAATATGTAACTAAGTATGTATGTAAGTAAATAAATAAATAAATAAATTCATGAAATTATATTTAAATACATAAATAAGTAAATAATAGTACAAAAATAGTAACAAGAAACATCAATAAGGAATGCAAATTAATTTAAGCCAGAATTCACAGATGTCGTGTTTTCACACATGTTATTTATTAACGTGTTTATTTCACACTTACATGGTACCATGGCGTTCCTTTGTGTGTTAATATACACCTAGCAACGTGTTGATGTGATTATATCTGAGCCGTGACACTTATCACTGAGGTGATAATTAAACCTATTTTTTTCTTTCTTTTTTTATAATTGCCCCATCTGGGGATTTTTATATTGACAATGTCAGAGTTTGGGCCCTAAAATCATTATTTTACAACCATAATATATAAAATCTGCATTTAACAGTATCAATTATAAATATAACAGATACATCCATAATGCGAACTTTTTATATTTTAAAATTAATTGTAATAGACCCACAAGTATAACGCTTTAGCCCACAACGCCAAATATCTGCATTAATAAAACCATGTAATTTAAGTCTTATAAAGCTGATAGCAGACTTTGACAGATATTGAGGATGACCTCCATAGTTTGCTGACCGGCCTCGGTGGCGTAGTGGTTAGGCCATCGGTCTACAGGCTGGTAGGTAATGGGTTCGGATCCCAGTCGATTTTTAATCCAGATACCGACTCCAAACCCTGAGTGAGTGCTCCGCAAGGCTTAATGGGTAGGTGTAAACCACTTGCACCGACCAGTGATCCATAACTGGTTCAACAAAGGCCATGGTTTGTGCTATCCTGCCTGTGGGAAGCGCAAATAAAAGACCCCTTGCTGTTAATCGACATAATAGTAGCCCATGAAGCGGCGACAGCGGGTTTCCTCTCAAAATCTGTGTGGTCCTTAACCATATGTCTGACGTCATATAACCGTAAATAAAATGTGTTGAGTGCGTCGTTAAATAAAACATTTCTTTCTTTCTTTCTTTTAATGGGTAAAATTTATGAAGGCTGTTTTTCTCAAACGCAAGTGTTTTAGTATTCTAAATTATTTGTTTCACGAATCCACAACGCCTCGTGCATTCTCCACAACATAAACAAGTAAATGTTTAAAATCATTTTGAGAGTACTGCAATATATGTTCCCTACCAGGCCCAACACATTTCTCGTATCTCCTAAGTTCAAGGGCCATAACTTCGAGACAAATGGGTAAATTGCCACGAAAGTCAACCTTGAACTGCAACAGTACACAATAAAGCTATACATAACATTTCAGCTCAGTATTTCGAGGTATTCCGAAAAAAAAGGAGTCCGGATAACTAAACGTGAGGTAGACAGACAGATAGATAGACGACGGCTGGACTGGTATGGAATAAAAACTTAGTTTACAAATTCAAAATCTCAAACGCATTTACCCATTATGTGGCGAGTGAAGTTTGAAAGGGGTTAAGAAATGCTAACTTGAACAATATGTTTTTAAAACGTAGGGAATTACTCGTCAGAGGGGCATTTCAGTCTCGTGAGAGGGACATTTCAATCTCGTGAGAGGGACATTTCAATCTCAGGATAAGGGCATTTCAATATCAGGAGATGTGCATTTGAATATTAGGAGATGGGCATTTCAATATCAGGAGATGTGCATTTGAATATTAGGAGATGGGCATTTCAATCTCAGGAGATGTGCGTTTGAATATTAGGAGATTGGCATTTCAATATCAGGAGATGTGCGTTTGAATATTAGGAGATTGGCATTTCAATCTCAGGAGATGTGCGTTTGAATATTAGGAGATGCTATTTCATTCTCAGGAGATGTGCATTTGAATATTAGGAGAAGGGCATTTCAATCTCAGGAGATGTGCATTTGAATATTAGGAGATGGGCATTTCAATCTCAGGAGATGTGCGTTTGAATATTAGGAGATGGGCATTTCAATCTCAGGAGATGTGCATTTGAATATTAGGAGATGTGCATTTGAATATTAGGAGATGTGCATTTCAATATCAGGAGATGTGCATTTGAATATTAGGAGATGGGCATTTCAATATCAGGAGATGTGCATTTGAATATTAGGAGATGCTATTTCATTCTCAGGAGATGTGCATTTGAATATTAGGAGATGGGCATTTCAATATCAGGAGATGTGCATTTCAATATTAGTAGATGGGCATTTCAATCTCAGGAGATGTGCATTTGAATATTAGGAGATGGGCATTTCAATATTAGGAGATGTGCATTTCAATATCAGGAGATGGGCATTTCAATCTCAGGAGATGTGCATTTGAATATTAGGAGATGGGCATTTGAATATTAGGAGATGGGCATTTCAATATCAGGAGATGTGCATTTCAATATTAGGAGATGCTATTTCATTCTCAGGAGATGTGCATTTGAATATTAGGAGATGGGCATTTCAGTATCAGGAGATGTGCATTTCAATATTAGGAGATGGGCATTTCAATCTCAGGAGATGTGCGTTTGAATATTAGTAGATGGGCATTTCAATCTCAGGAGATGTGCATTTGAATATTAGGAGATGGGCATTTCAATATCAGGAGATGTGCATTTCAATATCAGGAGATGGGCATTTCAATCTCAGGAGATGTGCATTTGAATATTAGGATATGGGCATTTGAATATTAGGAGATGGGCATTTCAATATCAGGAGATGTGCATTTCAATATTAGGAGATGCTATTTCATTCTCAGGAGATGTGCATTTGAATATTAGGAGATGGGCATTTCAATATCAGGAGATGTGCATTTGAATATTAGGAGATGGGCATTTCAATCTCAGGAGATGTGCGTTTGAATATTAGGAGATGGGCATTTCAATCTCAGGAGATGTGCATTTGAATATTAGGAGATGGGCATTTCAGTATCAGGAGATTGGCATTTGCATCACAGGAGATAGGCATTTCAAGCTCGAGAGAGGGGCATTGATTCGTAAAAGTAAGTCACCCCTTCCCACCATCCAACTCCTGTCTTACGCGAACCCAAGCGTTTCGTGTACGGGCCTTAGTATGGAACTACACATCTTACAAATTCAACCTCCAATATTCTGCGAGATGTCCTACAAAGCCGTTACGTTCGCTCGACTGCTCCCAGTAAACTAGACATGGGGTACGGACCAACACCCACGTCTTTCCAATGAATGTAATTACAGAGATAACGTCCATGAATATTCAGTAGCCCATCACTGGTGCCTAAAATAGTCACATACTGTCGAATCTGATCTATGAGGCACCTTGTATGACAACCATCTGTCTTTAGAGGATAGCGAAGATAGAACTATATTTAAATACATTTAACGATATTTCTTTTCTGTAATAATATAAAGTTAAATTTGTTCTTTTTTGCGATACCAAAAGAGCTCATCGCTTAACTAATCATCGGCTATTAGACAAGAAGTGGTCACAGAAACCCAGTATTTTTCGGTTTGTAGCTACCCTTCATAAGCACTTGCCACAGACAGGACAGTACATATCACGGTGCTTGATATACCAGTGATGGATCACTAAATGGGACGGGAATAACCCAAATGAGTCCACCGAGAAGATTCGATCCTCCGACCGAAGCATATCAGGCGATAGCGCTACCAACTAGATCCTGCCACCTTTCTGTAGTAAATAGATTATTTGTGATAAATTCAACAAGGAACGAAAAAGATTACTAAAGCCATACTGCGTGGATTAGAATGGTGAATGCTATAGTTATAGGTTTGTAAACAAATCACTACGCTTTTTTACACGGATTACAGCTAATTTTGAGGGTAGAATGATGGAATACATGGTAAAAAAAAGTCTTAGGTTAGCGCATTTGATCCGAATTTGAGGTCTTTCCCCAGCACTGGGGAGTGGGGGAGGGCAGCAGTTAAACCCCGCCCCCTGTATCGTACACTTATGTCTGTCCTCCAGAACAAAATAGTCATCAATCTGATGGTTTATTCTCTATACCACTGACTCCAGACGTTCTTTATTGTTAAGAAAAAAAAAATGTTTGTTTTGTTTAACGATACCACTAGAGGACATTAATTAAAATATTTCGTCGGCTATTAAAGGCCAAACACGTGGTAATTATGGCAGTCTTCACATGAAACCCGCCACATTTGTTTCAATGTTGTCGTTGTCGTGGGATTTTACGTGCACATTTCGGAACAAGATGTTGTAGCACACGCCTACAATGGGCGTAAGTGTTGGCTCACACCAACTCTTCCGTCCATGACAGAAAGAGGTGGGCTGTTTTCGTAAGTAACATGGATGTTTTATATGCAGTTTCCCACAGACACAGTGGTAGAGTGCCCGCCTGATGCGCGGTCGGTCTAGGATCGATCCCCGTCAGCTGACCACTGGGGTTTTTTTCTCGACATAACCAT
>JAECMU010124847.1:0-10541 GCA_016106625.1 Dracogyra subfuscus
AATTCCTACCTATTTACAATGAACCAGGTTCTCATTGAATGTGTCCATAAAGATATACAAAATAGTGTCAGTGCTTGTTTTATATATATATACATTTTAATTAGTGCATGTGTGTTACAGTATTTGTAATCGTTAATTTATTTAGTGTATGGCCTATTGATGTGTAATCTACAAAAAATCATAACCTGGTTTTCGGACCTGGCCCCCAAAGCACACAGGCCGGGGGTCCAGATCTATTTTTTCTACATTTTTTGGTGCACAAGCCTACTTATTCATTATAACTGATATGTAATGTTTAAGGCGTCATTGCACTTGGCAATGACCCCTCCGAAACACCAGTGTTGCAGTAATTTTTCTTTTCTGTTAGGCCGCCCTTGCTGCTAATGTAAAAATGTAACTGGTTTCCTTTGATGACTACGAGTCAGAATTACCAAATGTTGATGTCCAAAAGCCGATGATTAATTAATCATTAATCAATGTGCTCTAGTGGTGTCATTAAACAAAAGAAATGTTGGATTATTTCCAAATCAATTATCATACCAACAAAGCTCACAGCAATGTTTAAAATGGGAGTTAAAAAAAAAAAAAAAATCATCCCAGAAATGGTTATTTTAACAAATTCGAAACTGTTGATGTTCCCTGTGGACTATAATGATTTGTTATGTGGCCCCATGCAGCTTGATCTGCTGTGATGAGTTTTGAAAATGACTGTTTGGAGATTGCTTCCGTGGACAAAAATCAACGAGCACTGTTTTATGCATTCATCAAATTTGTCAATTTGCTGCAGGGCTTGGCTGGAAAATTGTTTTGAAGAAACAAAAAGGTTATAAATATTCACAGAGTGTTGAGGATAAACCCTTAACACGCCATTCTATGCATGATGTGGTATTTGAAGACTGGTTTATATGAAGCTGTTTGATGCACGACTGCATGCTGTGATTACATTTGCTTTTCTTATTAAAGATGCACTGCCAGACATGTACATATATATTTTTTTATTAAGCAGTTTTAAGTTTTTTTCCTTTCCATTTTTAGATTTATGATATAGTTTTAATCTCCAAGTTAGGTCATGTAAAGAAAGAAGCAGTACATTCTCCATATTTTCACCTAATACCTTACTGAGGTTTGTCTACACATACATGTACTAACCAATAAATTAATATAAAAGACCCCTTTGTGAATTGAAAAGATCATAGGCCTTGGTGACGCAGTGGTTAAGCTATTGGACTACAGGCTGGTATAGGTACTTGGTTCGCAGCCCAGTACCGGCTCCAACTTAAAGAGTGAGTTCTTAAGGTCTCAATAGGTAGTCTTGTGTCATGCCGATGCCCCTACGGTAAGTATGTCCGAGGTGAGCATGACACAAGACTACCCATTGAGCCCTTAAGAACTCACTCATGCACCCATTCATTTATTCTGAAGAAGGATCCTCCACCTCACTGTGAGCATTGTCAGTGTACAATATTTTAATGGAGTGTAATCATCTGATCCAGACTAGAAAGCATATATTTGAAGCAAGGGATGTGGTGGAATCCTTTAGATTCCACCCTGAACTTGTACTAAAGTTTTTAAAGGAAACTGGATTTTATTCCAAATTTATATTTACTTTTGTGTAACATGAATTTTACCTTTATAAAAACTGATATGTATTATTTTGTACAGCTCTTTACACTGTTTTTGACTTAACTTTTCAAATTTCATGTACCCACCTCACAGCTCTATACATTGTGTTTTTAACCTAACCTTTTTTTCTTCTTCTTTTTACCATTGTATGACACCCAATAGTCGATGTATTATTTGTGCTGGGGTGTCGTTAAACATCCATTCATTCATTCATTCTCTCACTAACCACTAACGAACTAACAACTAACCTACTGTCTTGGACAGACAGCCCAGATAGCTTAGATGTGTGCCTAGGACAGCGTGCTTGAACCTTACTTGAATATAAACACGAAAATAAGTTGAAATGAAATAGAAAACAATAGCCTGTTTATAATTATATGTATTTGTATACATGAATGGTAGATAGATCATATATGTGTGTGTGTTACAATTAATTACTGTAGATTTAACACTTTAAGGAAATGTTTTATTTAACAATGCACTCAACACATTTAATTTATGGTTATATGGCGTTGGACATATCGTTAAGGAGCACATAGATTTTGAGCAAGGAAATCACTGTCGCCACTTCATGGCCTACTCGTTTTGATTAGCAGCAAGGAATCTTTTATATGCACTCACAAACAGGATTGCACATACCACAGCCTTTGAAATATGAGATGTGGTCACAAGCTGGAACGATAAATAGCCCAATAGGCTAACCGATTGGGATTGATCCCACACTGACCACACATCAAACAAGTGCTTTATCACTGGGCTACATCTTGCCCCATTTAACATTTCAAAGCCGCAGATTAAATAGCATGTGATGTAATTACAGACCACATAATGTTTGTGTCAATATCTATATCTGTGTCAACCTTAATTGATTTCAGACTTGTGTGGTTTAGTAACCCTCTATGTGGGATTCAGAATGGTTTTTATTTACATATTATCTAATTATGAGAGAGAGAGAGAGAGAGAGAGAGAGAGAGAGAGAGAGAGAGAGAGAGAGAGAGAGAGAGAGAGAGAGAGAGAGAGAGAGAGAGAGAGAGAGAGAGAGAGAGAGAGAGAGAGAGAGAAACACAGGGGGTGGAGAAGAAAGTAGCTGACGCTACATATGCTTATGTTTTGCACAACTTGTGTCTTCATTTAAAATAGTGTGTACAGCTATTTGAATTATGTAACATAATTTATGCCTGTATATATTCTACGAAAAACCCGTGTTGACATCTTGTCATTATAAATAAGTACCCATTGCGTATTGCAGTAAAGTTTCAAAGTTTCTAGGTCCTATGATCGAACACGTACATGCACGCAAACACGCACGCACTCACATAACCGCACGCACGTTTATACATGCGATGATGCATACACAGAATTATGAATGCATATAAACAGGAAGCACGCATACAAATATAGAATGGGGTAGATGGAATAAAAAAAAGGGGAAAAAATAATTTAAAAAATTCCCCACCAATAACCACCCAACCAATAAAAACCCTCAAAGCAATATGTGTCTTTTATGCAGCTTGACAAAAAAGCAAAGAAAAAGTAGACTTTTTTCGGAGACAGGGGAGACAACTTCCCTCTGTTGGAAGGAAAGAAATGTTTTATTTAACGACGCATTAAACACACGTATATTGAGAGAGAAAACTCGCTATCGCCACTTCATGGGCTACTCGTTTCGATTGGCAGCAAGGGATCTTTTATATGCATTTTATATACCAGTCGTTGTGCACTGGCTGGCGAGAAATAGAAGACAAATAATAATAAAAAATAAATTAAAAAAACAAACAAACGAAAACAAACCAATACCCAACCACCCAATAAAACCCCACAGTAGAAGTAGACTTCTAAATTTTTTCGAAGACAGGGGAGACAACTCCCCTCTGTCCCTTACCAGACACATCCGCCGTATTTGAATGAATGAATGAATGAACGAACGAATGAATGTTTAACGACATCCCAGCACAAAAATACACATCGGCTATTGGGTGTCACGTCCGCCGTGTTGGAATGAATGAATGAATGAATGAATGAACGAATGAATGTTTAACGACACCCCAGAAAAACACACACCGGCTATTGGGATAATGAATGTTTCACGACATCCCAGCACAAAAATACACACCGGTTTTTGGGTGTCACGTCCGCCGTGTTGGAATGAATGAATGAATTAATTAATTAATGAATGAACGAATGAATGTTTAACGACACCCTAGTACAAAAATACACATAGGCTATTGGGTGTCATGTCCGTCGTATTGGAATGAATGAATGAACGAACGAACGAACAAATAAATGAATGAATGAATGAATGAATGAATGAATGTTTAACGACACCCCAGCACAAAAATACACACCGGCTATTGAGTGTCACATCCGCCGTATTGGCGTCACTTACTTGACGATGTGTGTGAAGTTGTGAGGATCTTCGCCATGGTGTTTGAAGAACTCCTGACGCAAAAACGCGTCCGTCAGACTCATGATCTCCTCCTCCATCAGGTACAACTTCTCCAGGTTTCCCTGATTCGTGAAGATCCCGAAACCACGCACGGGCGTCACGTGGATCACAGATAACACAACTATCACTAGTATCATGGTCGTAACCTCCATGGTTGTAGGTGGTGTGTGTGTATGTGTGTGTACACGGTGTAATAGGAAAAATCATGAAGGGATCGATCTGCCACGAAGTTGAATGTCACACGTGGTGCGATGTGTATGATGTGTGTATAATATACTGATGGACAAGAAATAAGGCAACACGTGGTATTTTAGACCAAATGTAGTTCGCTGCTTGATGAGTTATGCCTGTATACCGGCCTCAGTGTTGTTGTGGTTGTTAAACCATCGGACATAAGGCTGGTACAGGGTTCGCAGCCCAGTACCGGCTACCACTCAGAGCGAGTTTTAACGACTCAATGGGTAGGTGTAAGACCACTACACCCTTTTGTCTCTCACTAACCACTAGCCCACTGTCCTGGACAGCCAGCCCATAGCGAGTTTTAACGACTCAGTGGGTAGGTGTAAGACCACTACACCCTTTTGTCTCTCTCACTAACCACTAACAATAATTAACAATTAACCTAGCTGAGGTTAATACAAATAAATAAAAGAAAGAAAGAAATGTTTTATTTCACGTCACACTCAACACATTTTATTTACGGTTATATGGCGTCAGACCTAATATGATTAAGGACCACACAGATTTTGAGGGGAAACTCGCTGTCGCCACTTCATGGGTTATTCTTTCCGATTAGCAGCAAGGGATCTTTTATTTGCGTTTCCCACAGGCAGGATAGCACAAACCATGGCCTTCGTTGAACCAGTTATGGATCACTGGTCGGTGCTAGATAAAATGTGTTGAGTGCGTCGTTAAATAAAACATTTTTTTCTTTCTTTCAAAACATTATATGGCGTCGGACATATGGTTAAAGACCACACAGATATTGAGAGAGAAAACCCGCCGTCGCCACTTCATGGGCTACTCTTTTGGATTAGCAGCAAGGGATATGTTATATGTACCATCCCATAGACATGATAGCACATATCACAGCCTTTAAAGGGACATTCCTAAGTTTTCTGCATTTTAAGATGTTTTGTTGTTTTGTTTAACGACGCTCTCAACACATTATAATTACGGTTATATCGGCGTCGGACATATGGTTATGTCGAGAAAAAACCCAGTGGTTAGCTGACGGGGATCGATCCTAGACCGACCGCGCATCAGGCGGGCACTGTACCACTGAGCTATGCTGCACGCTGCATTTTAAGATGTTTCCGAAAAATAAAATATATCTACGATTAAACTTACATATTAAATAAATTTGTTTAAAAAATCACTGTCTGTATATTCAATGTATTTCTGGTCGTCTTAATATTTGTAAGAAGACCACATTGGATTTTGTCTTCAAATAATTTCGTACGTACGAAAAAATATATTTTACGAAATGAAAGGATTTTTTTTTTTTTTTAAATAAAAAAACAGAATTAAAAAAAAAAAAGATATGCACCAAAAAAAAAAAAAAAAATAAAAAAAAAATAAAGGAAATTTAACCTTGTACAAATATTAGAACGATCAGAAACACGTTTAATATACAGCCACTAATATTTTATGCAAAAAATATATTTGATATGTAATTACAGTCGTTAAAGAGTCTCTGTTAGTCGATAGCATCTTAAAAGGTGCAGCAAACTCAGGAATCCCTTTAATATACCAGTTTTGGTGCACTGGCTGGAGCGAGAATGTTGATACTGTGAGAAATAGGTAGTATTAAACCAAATAACTTCCGGCTGGGTCAAAGTAATGTACTCGATTTTGTGCGGAACTAGGATAGTCATAGACGCTACCCGTTATCTCAAAACCGAACAGCTTGACCCTCTGGTTCACTTGAAGTGTGAGGGTGGTAGTATTTAGGCCTATATCCATGGCGTTTATGTTGATTGATACGCTACGAGTAGGAGTTTTAGCCACATATGTTACTATTGTCGTCTATGGGATTTGATTTGGTGGTATACACCCTATAATGACTGCCAGTAACGCAGTTAACGTCCTGACGCTGTGGATATAGGTGCACGTTTCAGTCAATATTTGCTGTTTCTGTTTAATACGTGTTCCCTTGTTTCCATCAGTATATATATCTGGGTCGATATTTTCTACAACCACCTTTAGTTTGGCCTGAGCTGCGACGGGATGTAGGATCGATCGATCTTGATGGATTTAGACTTTTCTTTCTCGTTATAACACGTGTTCTCCAATTCAATTAAATTATTTATTTACCTAGAGCTTTACAGCTTGACAGTTCATTCGTAAGGCCGCCCCCCCAAAAAAAAACAACAAAAAAAACCTAAAAAAAAAAACAAACTACCCCGAAACAAACAAACAACAACAACCCCACCCAAAAATAAAAATAAAAAAAGAATGAAACTCCGAATGTAAGAATCACTGCGCCAAAAGGCCATGGTATGTATTGTCCTATATGTGGAGTAAAAGAAAGAAATGCTTTACTTAACGACGCACTCAGCACATTTTATTTACGGTTATATGGCGTCAGACATATGGTTAAGGACCACACAGATTTGTTATAGGATACCCGCTGTCGCCACTTCATGGGCTACTCTTATGTCGATCAACAACAAGGGATCTTTGATTTGCGCTTCCCAGAGGCAGGATAGCACAAACCATGGCCTTTGTTGAACCAGTTATAGATCATTGGTCGGTGCAAGTGGTTTACACCTACCCATTGAGCCTTGCGGAGCACTCACTCAGGGTTTGGTGTCGGTATCTGGATTAGAAATCCCATGCCTCGACTGGTATCCGAACCCAGTACCTACCAGCCTGTAGACCGATGGCCTAACCACGACGCCACCGAGACCGGTTGGCAAGTTTAGTTCTCCAGCCCAAATATACCCATTTTTCTTTCTTTTAAATTATTTTCGTTTTTATATCCAATTAAGGTTCAAACACGCTATCCTGGACTCAGACCGCAGCTATCGTGGCTGTCTGGCCAGGACAGTGAGTTAGCTGTTAGTGGTTAATGAGAGAGAAGAGGGTGTAGTAGTCTTATATCTACCCATTATATCGTTAAAATGTACTCTGGGTGGGAGCCGGTACTGGGCTGCGAACCCTGTACCTACCAGCCTTATGTCCGATGACCTATTATTGTTTATTTTAAAAATCAGAGCGTGACGTAGTCCAGTGAGAAAGCGCTTACTAGATGCGGGGTCGGTTTGGAATCGATCTCCATCGGTAGGCCCATTGGGCTATTTCTTGTTCCAGCCAGTGCACCACAACTGATATATCAAAAGCCGTGGTGTGTGCTATCATGTCTGTGGGATAATGCATATAAAAGATCCCTTGCTACTAATTAAAAATGTAGCGGGTTTCCTCTCTAAGATCATATTTCAAAATTACGAAATATTTTACATCCAGTAGCCAATTATTAATAAATCAGTGTGCTCTAGTGGTGTCGTCATACAAGACTCTTTATTTAGTTTTAAAATCCAACATGTGCTCGTAAATGTCATAGATGAACTCGCTAAGGTATATAACAAAAATGGGTTACATGCGTAAACTGATTACATAACGATAATTATAACTTTACGTCTGTAGTAAAGTTAGCACACCTCGGAAACTTGGGGACTTTTGATATGTTATTACTAATGATGTTTTGCATCTATCCTGAAAACAAACTCAGCTATGTACTATTTATTTCCGGGTTAAACCCAAATGTTCCTGTTCTATTATTGAACATGCCAGCGTCTGTATTTTCAAGGTGTTTGTTGTTCTGATGCTTGTAGTAGCCCTTTAAAGGCATATTCTCACAGACCACTGACCTATTTAATGGTCTAACAAGGTATTACCTGAAAAATAATAATTTGATTTGTCTCTAAATGTACTTTATTCAACCATCTTCATAACCACCATGCTCCATTTATTAATGATATTTTGTAAAAATAATTGAATTATGGCAATGGTCCATAATTCAAAAACTAAAATTGCCAAGAGGGTTGACATGGATTTCACTCCATCATGGTTCAGTTAAGATAATGAGATAGCTAGATTTGGTTTCCAACAATTAATGTAATTTTTATATATTATCCATTTGTAGAGAAATAAGGTCCTTAAATCTGTGACAGTATGCCTTTAAAGTCGAACTGCGATATGGTAATAGGAGTGAAAATAGTCCTGCGTTCAATGATATACAGCGACACTAGCGTTCGCGAACGATTTTATTAGTTCCCAATATGAGCAGTCGATTTAACGTAAAGCTTGTAAACAAAAAAATGCATCCTCGCCTCACCATGATGTGAAGTCAGTTACTAATGTAAAATACAAACATAGATAAAGTTTTTTTTTAAACTCAAAAGTTCACCTCACAATATTATAACCCAATTATTTACTAATGCAAAATACAAACACAACTACAGTTTTAATAAAACCACAATCAAATCTCACACTATTATAACACAATTTACTAATGCAAAATACAAACACAACTACAGTTTTAATAAAACCACAATCAAATCTCACACTGTTATAACTCAATTTACTAATGCAAAATACAAACACAACTACAGTTTTAATAAAACCACAATCAAATCTCACACTATTATAACACAATTTACTAATGCAAAATACAAACACAACTACAGTTTTAATAAAACCACAATCAAACCTCACACATTATAACAAAATATACTATTATCCTGTTCAATTATTTAGATCCAAAGTTTATTTGCTATTCGATATTTGTTTACTTTGCATTTACATGAAAACAAACCCAAACCCCGACAGGTTTTATATACAAATCATCATATCAAATGCTAAAAAGGTTGACTTAATTCCACTTTTTAAAAATATCTGTGTCTTTTGAATGCACGTTATTTGTCCTATAAATAACTAAGGTCATTTGCATATCAAAAGATTGGGATCTGAGGTTATGTGAAGGCCATTATAGCTTGTTTCACTAAATCAAGGTTATTATTGTTTTGCAGTGTGTAACAACATTGTCTAATCTTTCCGTTAAAAAAAGATGTAAACAAACAGAACATGTAACCCTTTCTTGTAGGTGCATTATATTTAATCAATTTAGCTAATTATTATGTATTTTTATTTTCTTAAATATAGGTCATACTACGATTTTTGCGGATAGGACGATAGAACCGAACATTAGTTTGAAACGACCAATAGAATGATGCTTTTGATATGCAAATGACCTTAGTTATTTATAGGAAAAATAACGTGCATTCAAAAGACACAGATATTTTAAAACAATGGAATTAAGTCAACTTCGTGCATTTTATATGATGATTTGTATATAAAACCTGTCGGGGTTTGGGTTTGTTTTCATGTAAATGCAAAGAAAACAAATATCGAATAGGATATAAACGTTACATTTTCAAAAAACTTTGGGTCTAAATAATGAGATAATAATGCAAAATACAAACACAACTACAGTTTTAATAAAACCACAATCAAACCTCACACTATTATAACACAATTTACTAATACAAAATACAAACACAACTACAGTTTTAATAAAACCACAATCAAACCTCACACTGTTATAACTCAATTTACTAATGCAAAATACAAACACAACTACAGTTTTAATAAAACCACAATCAAACCTCACACTATTATAACACAATTTACTAATGCAAAATACAAACACAACTACAGTTTTAATAAAACCACAATCAAACCTCACACTGTTATAACTCAATTTACTAATGCAAAATACAAACACAACTACAGTTTTAATAAAACCACAATCAAATCTCACACTACTATAACTCAATTTACTAATGCAAAAATACAAACACAAAAAGTGAAATTGTTCGCGAGCTCTCGCCCTTGTAAACACGCCTCGTTTTTTTAAAGTCATAAATTCAAGTTTATTTCTAACATTAGGCTACTAAATCCATGATAAAAAATAAAAAAATCCCATGAAATATATATAATAAAGGGACTGTCCTGAGTTTGTGGCCATTGTAAGAATCGGTTAGTAAGATGTTTCGATAACAGAGCCTTGTTGGCGACTACTATTTCATACTAAATGCATGTTCTTGTTTAAAATACCAGTGTCTGTATATCGAACATGTTTGCGGTCGTATACTAATGCTTGTAACACTCAGTTCTTATTTTAATTCGTGATATATATATTTTTTCGTGAATACGAAATTATTGGGAGGTGAAATCTTGTTTGGGCTATTATAATCATTAGAACAACAACAAACACATTGTAAATACAGACACTGATATTCTAAATAAGAAAATATATTTAATTTTTAAGCTACGTCATCAAAAAAGCTCTGTTGGTCGGAAACATGTTTCAGTGGTTGTAAACTCAGGACTGTCCCTTTAAAGGCATATTGTCAAAGATCACTGACCTATTACATGACCTAGCAAAGTATTACCTGAATATATATAT
>JAECMU010124862.1:0-11774 GCA_016106625.1 Dracogyra subfuscus
GGAGGGGGGTTCGACCCACAATGCGCATGCGCTTGCATGGACAACCTACTTCAGAGGAAATCCGATGTATGTAGGACTCCCATGCCTCGACAACAACTTGACAGCCCACGGTGAATAGAACTCTGAGCAACATCGCGACTTTCATCTGGAATTGAGCGACGGTAAAATTAAAGTAATAAAATAATAATTATGCATAAATGCGCTGTTATTGAACTATGTTGGTATCACGTGGTGCGGGCGGGATGTAGCTCAGTGGTACAGCGTCGGTGGGCCCATTGGGCTATTTCTCGTCACAACCAGTGCACCACGACTGGTATATCAAAGGCCGTGGCATGTGCTATCCTGTCTCTGGGATGGTGCATATAAAAGATCCCTTGCTGCTAATGGGAAAGAGTAGCCCATGAAGTGGCGACAGCGGATTTCCTCTCTCAAACTCTGTGTGGTCCTTAACCATATGTCTGACGCCAAATAACCGTAATTAAAATGTGTTGAGTGCGTCGTTAAATAAAACATTTCTTTCTTTCTTTCTTTCTTTCTTTCTATCACGTGGTAGTTAAGTATCCAGTAGTTTAACCTCGAATAGTTTTAAACTAGTTGATGATCTGTACATAATCCAAGTTCCAACTACCTGAAAGTTGTAGAACTCCAGGGCCCCGTTTTACAAAGCAGTCTTAGCGCTAAGATCACCTTAAGTGCATACAGTAACTATGCATTTAAGGTGATCGTAAAACGGAGCCCATTAAAATGAACCCATTGCAAATATTAGGACGATCAGAAACACGTTTAACATACAGCCACTAATATTCTAAACAAGAAAATATATTTAATATATAAGTTTAATCGTAAACACATTTTATTTGCCGAAAACATCTTTAAACACTGCAGCAAACTCAGGAATGTCCCTTTGACGCTTGATAGGTGCTAACAATTCTTTTGATGATTCTGTCTCTGCTTGGTATTATAATCGAAAATCCTTTCATTACAAATAATTTTTGTTTTCAACGTTAAATTGTGCGTATGTAGATATTTTGCTCACAAATCCTCACATGCGCCGATCGATTCGATATGATCACACGACTTATAAAACGAGTAAAGAAGTGTTTTAATTTATTTCTTCGCGTCCATTATTTACTCATTTGTGTGTTAAATATATTAAGAAATATTAATGGAATAAGTCATGTGCATGTAAATGAATTAAACAAGTCAATTGGCAAATATAACTCAATTTTGAAATGTAGGAAATTTCCTGATATTAGCTGCTGACTAATTAATATTCACGCCGCTGGAATCCCTATATTATTGCAGTTTTTATTGTACCACGTGTATAACAATAGAGCAATATATAGAGGCTATTTCATGCGGGTTTTTCTAATACGATTTTTATGTCAACGAGTGGTGTGTGAAAACCATATTTTATATATGGTTTTCACACATCACGAGTTGACATAAAAATCGTATTCGGAAAAATACCATGAAATGGTATATTTATTATATACACATTTCCTAATTTTTGAAAATATTTTTCGCTTTTTGGTAATATCTTTCGCTTATCCTATCGAAAAGACGTAATGTCATGATATATTTCTTCTTCTGCAACTTTTAAAAAAGAAATTTGATTAAAATTTATCTTTATTAACATTTATTTAGCAAAACTGCGCTGCAAACATACCTGACAAAGCGATCCTCTAAAAACTCTCACAAAAAACAAAACGAGCCGAACATCGTTAAAGTTTTACCCTTACATTCGATGACACTATATTTTGTCATCATTATTTAGTTTCGTATTCAAATCGTTTTAGATATCTTATCGTTATTGCACTTCGTATCCCTTTATTTATAGGTACAGTTGTTCAAATTACTTTTTTTTTCATATACTATTAGATGCATTGGTAATCATCAAATTTAAATAAAATAAAAAACAGACAAAGGGAGATAATTTAATAATGCACGTATACAAAAATGTAAATACGACTTCCATATTTTCACTGTAGCTATAATACAGTGAAAATATGACTTTTCATCGGATATATATGACTTTTATGGTTTCCATAGATCTATATATGATTATATAATAAAACATGGTAGCATTCATCATCAGACCACAGACTTAATGGATGTTTTCGAATACAAAACGTTCATTATTTTAAAGTTCCCTGCTCGTGCTGTAAGCTCACCGTGGTGCAGGGGTGTAACATTCTCTTTGAGAATGGCCAGTACAGCACAGATTGAAATTTTGAGTAAAAGTCAGTATCTATCTGTGATATTTGTATTTGTGCACAGCTCTTTACACTATATTTAAATCTTGAGTTTTTGCATTGATGTTGATCATCACCTTATTTGTTTGTATTACCATAGTTTGACACCCAATAGCCGATGTATTTTTCATGCTGGGGTGTCATTAAACATTCATTCATTCATTCTTTCATTCATTCATTCATTCATTCATCCATCCATCCATCAATTCATTCATTCATTCATTCATTCATTCAATCATTCATTCATTATTTTTCAAGTCAACAAAAGAAAACGGATTAATAATGAACAATTTGAGCAGCATTTTAAATATAGGTATACATACAGAAATACACCTTGCAGGTAGTACTAAACAAAGTTCGAGGTGCGCCCAACTTTTGATAGAGAAGTTAACACCACAGGTCCTGTGATTGGTTATAAATGTGAGTGTACAGTTTTATTTCATCTAGTACCACTATGTCAAGTAGCCTTATGCTTGAAATATTTATGAGGTACATGTACCTGTAAAAAAAGGTACTAAAATTTTGAGCCCCGTCAGCTAACCACTGGGGTTTTTTTCTAGACATAACCATATGTCCGACGCCAATATAACCGTACTTAAAATGTGTTGAGTGCGTCGTTAAACAAAACAAAACAAAACAAAACAACAAAATTTTGAGCGGATCTAGTGCCACCATAGATGGTATCCGTTACCTCTGAAATGAGCAGCTTCACCCCCCCCCACCCATTTTTTTCTAATTCATTTTAAGGGTAGGAGGTGGTAGTATTTATATCCGTGGCGTTTATGTCGATTGACACGCTGCAGATGGGAGTTTAGCCACATATGTTACTATTGTCGTCTGTGGGATTTTATTTGGTAGTATACACCCTACAATAATAAGCAATTATAATTGTATTAGCTAAACTGTGCCGGGTTTTATGGATTTGCCAATTTGGCAAGATTTGTTAGACGTGATAGGCGATATATTTTGTTTGTGCTGGGGGTGTCGTTAAACATTCATGGATTCATTCGTTGTTCGAAGAAAGAAAGAAAGAAAGGAATGTTTCATTTAAAAACGCACTCAACACATTTTTATTTACGGTTATTTGGCGTCAAACATATGGTTAAGGACCACATAGAGTTTGAGAGGAAACCCGCTGTCGCCACTTCATAGGCTACTCTTTCCGATTAGCAGCAAGGGATATTTTATTGCGCTTCCCACAGGCAGGATAGTACAAATCATGGCCTTTGTTGAACCAGTTATGGATCACTGGTCGGTGCATGTGTTTTACACCTACCCATTGAGACTTGCGGAACACTCACGCAGGGTTTGGAGTCGGTATCTAGATTAAAAATCCCATGCCTCGACTGGGATCCGAACCCAGTACCTGCCAGCCTGTTGACCGATGGCCTAACCACGACGCCACCGAGGCCGGTCTGTTTACACAGAGTGCACGCACGTTATACTTTCAATATTCTTTAGTTATTTATGCAAACATAACATGTTGGATTGATTAATATGTAATTATGTATAATAAATATATGTAAAAAAAAAATTACTTTTAGATGTACCACCGTTTACGATTTCTTAATTTTAAAATTGAATTCATGTTAAAGAATTGTGGGGGCTGAGCTAAAAGCAGATGAGAAATCCCAATTTACACGATTGCAAAGTGGTAAAGCGTTCGCTTGATGCGCGGTCGGTCTGGGATCTATCCCTGTCTGTGGACCCATTGGTCTATTTCTCGCTCCAACCAGTGCACCACGATTGGTATACCAAAGGCCGTGGTATGTGTTATCCTGTCTGTGGGATGGTGCATATAAAAGATCCCTTACTGCTAATCGAAAAGAGTAGCCCATAAAGTGACGACAGCGGGTTTCCTCACTCAATACCATATTAATCTATGCCCGACAATATATAACCGTAAATAAAATATGTTGAGTGTGTCGTTAAATAAAAAATTTCCTTTCTTCCAAATGAGCGGGCAGCATAGCCCAGTGGTACAGTGCCCGCCTGATGCGCGGTCTGTCTAGGATCGATCCCTGTCAGCTAACCACTGGTTTTTTTCTCGACATAACCATATATCCGACGCCGATATAACCGTACTTATAATGTACTGAGTGCGTCGTTAAACCAAAAAAAGAAAAACAACAACAAAAATCCTTCCAAATGATATCAAGTTCATATGGAACAACACGTTTGTGGGTTTTGTTTATTTAGAATGCGTATTATTCAGTACTACAAAAGATATGCACTTTTCTGTCTGGTAGTCTTTTTTTGTGCTTTTTTTTTTTTAATTCTGAAATTGAGAATGGTGGTAATTAAATAAACACTGGGTGACAAAGAGTGTTTGTTATAGGCAGTGACTGGCAAACTCCGAGTGTCAGTGATATAGTGCCAGTGGGAAAGTGCTCATTTCCGGACTACCGGAAAGTGTCACAAACACACTCACACATTCTAAGAAAGACTTCATCTCGAACAGTGGGATCTTCCTGTTGGTTAGACCACGACAAGACAGGTTTAATGTATCGTCTACATCTCAGTTAAGTAAACACCAGTTCGGTTAGGGCATGGATGGGTGTCCGTCTAGTAAGTCATGAAAAACTGTATGTCAAAAATACCTAATGTTTGACATCCAATAGCCGATGATTAATAAACCAATGTGCTCTAGTGGTGTCGTTAAACAAAATAAATTAATAAATATATGTGCTTTAGTGGTGTCGTTAAATAAAAGAAACTTTAATAAATCAACGTGCTCTAGTGGTGTCGTTAAACAAAAGTTTTAATAAATTAATGTGCTCTAGTGATTGGAAAGAAAGAAATGTTTTATTTAACGACGCACTCATTTTATTTATGGTTATATGGCGTCAGACATTGTTAAGGACCACATATATTATGAGTGGAAACCCGCTGTCGCCATTTCATGGGTTAGTCTTTTGGATTAGTAGCAAGGGATTTGTTATACAGGGCAGTGCATACCACGGCCTTTGATATACCAGTCGTAGTGCACTGGCTGGAACGAGAAATAGCGCAATGGGGCCACCGACGGGGATCGATCTCACACCGACCGCGCATCGAGCGAGCACTATACTACTGGGCTACGTCCCGCCACAATAGGTCATGAATGCACAGAATCCTGTATAACATTTTTGTGCGAAGAGAGATACATATTCAAAACAGATTATTTTATTAAATTTAAACAATATAAACCCGAACAAAACATCTTACTATCAGTAGCATGTTCTATGTGTAAGAATATTCTGTTATATTTTTGTTATAAACTGATATTATGTAAGGTTAAGTTACGTTATATGTGCTATGCTATTTAATATTTTGGATGTAAATTTCAAAATTGTCCCCTTAAAAAAAATTCTGTCCCGGAGCAAGTGACTGGCTATCCAGAGACAGACCCCGGGACAGACATGCTCGAAACTCTAGTGGTATCTGAGCATGTTAAAATTATTCTCACTCGCACTCACTATGCTATGTTATGTTATGTTACATATTTTATAAAGAGCAATGAAACATTGTAAGATCTTATACATTTTTGTTTAAAGGCGACATTCCTGAGTTGTAAGATGTTTCCGAAAAATAAAATATTTCTACGATTACTCTTAGATATATAATATATTTTCTTGTTTAGAATATCAGTGTCTGTATATTCAATGTGTTTCTGGTCGTCTTAATATTTGTAAGAAGTCCAAACTGGATTTTGTCTTCAAATAATTTCTCCAGATACCAACTCCAAACCCCGAGTGAGTGCTCCGCAAGACTGAATGGGTAGGCGTAAGCCACTTACACCGACCAATGATCCATAACTGGTTCAAGAAAGGCCATGGTTTATGCTATCCTGCCTGTGGGAAGCGCAAATGAAAGATCCCTTGCTTATTTCATTACTGTATTTTACTATCGACTGTGATAACTTTTAATAGGTCTTTCCTGTATAATAATGAATGGGGAGTGTAGATTATACGCATAGTAATGGATAGGGAGTGTAGATTAGATGTGTAATAATGAATGGGAAGCGCAGATTATGTGTATCATAATGAATGTTGAGGATGACAATCCTGGATCGACCGCGCATCATGCGAGCGCTTTACCACAAGACTATGTTACGCCGCATATGTTTCGAGATAATCACGAATGTATACGTTATAAATGTAACTTGTTAACGTGGTTAGTACCGTGGTATTTGTATATTATTGTTTTATACGCTGATATCCACATATGTTGCTAACATGCACCAAAATTAAGTTACCTTTATTTGATCATCATTCTTCTATTTTGTTAAGTATAATACTTTTTAATTTTTAACGGAAAATCGTTTTCAAGTTTGTCTAAAATTCGCTTTTCTTCCTTTGTCGTTGATATCGTCTATCCTTTAGTTAAAAAAGTTTTAATTGTCTTTAAACAAACAATGGTTGTTCGTATCGGATCTCTGCATATACAAGGTGGCACGTGAATGTAGTGGTATGGGTCTGAAGTAATGCATTTTTGTGTTGTTATAAAATATGAAACTGTTTAAAAGGTTTGGTTTGTTTAACGAACCCACTAGAGCACATGGATTACTTAATCATTGGCTATTGAATGTCACATGGTAATTTTGAGAGGAAACCCGCTACATTTGTTTTTCTAATACAGAAAGGGATCTTTTATATTCACATTCCCATAGACAGGATAGCACATACCACCGCCATTGATATACCAATCATGGTGCACTGGCTGGAACGAGAAATAGCCCAACCGAAGGGATAAACATGTTTAAGACCAAGCTTTGCAATGTTATCTACACATCATTCCTGTCATATTAATCGGAAGTAAGGGAAGCGACGGGTGGGTTAAAGGATTCTGGGATCCATCCTGTCACCAATGTGCAAGAGAGGATTCAGGAAACTGTTGACCTCTTGGATCCGCCCCTGATTCATATACCCAACACCCTCATTTAGATTCGCCATTGAGATTTATACCATCTTTTACAAAGTGCACTGGCCATACAAACATAAAAGATTATGTCAGTGCTTAAACATTATTATAACCTACGAGTAAGTCTATTATTTGAAGACGAAATCCAGTTTTGGCTTCTTACAAATATTAAGACGACCAGAAACACATTGAATATACAGACATTGATATTCTAAACAAGAAATTTAATCGTAGAAATATTTTATTAGTCGGAAATATCTTACAATGCAACAATCTCGGGAATGTCCCTTTAACTAACAGCCATCAACCAATAACAATTTACAAAATATTATATGAAATTGTTTTTCAAGAACTGATCTTTCTTCAAATCCCCACACTTCTGCTCCATATAATAATATAGTCTTTATCTTTCTATCAACAAGTTTAAATAAAACACTAACAGGTATACAAAATATTACTTGGTTTAGAAGCCATACTTTGCATACATTTGGTCCATGATTATCTTGTGGAAAATAACACACCTAAAGAGTTATAATATATAGACATTTTCATTTGTTCACCATTCATATACCACTTCTCATTTGTTCGTAAAATAATCCCGTTTCTTATAACGACTAACCTGTAATATCCAGAATGTACTCAACTTATATAAACTATCTATCTTTTTCTGCAATCAAATAACAGGGTCATCAAATATACAAAGGTCATCAGCCTATAGAAGCAATAATACATCTCGGTACGCCTGGCTAACAAATATTCCTAATTCTGCATCATCTAGCATACAAACTTACCGACAGTAAATTAAACATACGTGGTATTTTTAATTTTATTTTTATTGTTTTATTTTTTAAAATATTTATTGCCCCAAAGATAATAGGTAATGTCAGGGATGGGGCCCTGAATCATTACCTTACAAATAATGTGAGTATGCATCCAAACAGAAATACATTA
Source organism: Dracogyra subfuscus (assembly GCA_016106625.1). Taxonomy (NCBI): domain Eukaryota; kingdom Metazoa; phylum Mollusca; class Gastropoda; order Neomphalida; family Peltospiridae; genus Dracogyra; species Dracogyra subfuscus. Next base: position 8,109 of record JAECMU010124862.1, read on the forward strand.
CTGCTATAATACGTCACATGTACATGTTACCCCTGCGCGTGTTGTAACCTCACCGTGTTGCAGGGGTGTAACATTCTCTTTGAGAATGGCCAATACAGCACAAATTAAAGTTTGGAATAAATGTCAGTATCCGTAATATTTGTATTTGTATTTACACTGTGATCTTATCCGTGATATTTGTTTACACTGTTATATTATCCGTGATATTTGTATTTGTATTTACATTTACACTGTTTTTATTTCTATCTTGAATTTTTCTATTGATGTTGATCATCGCCGTATTTATTTCCATTACCATAGTTTGACACCCAATAGCCGATGTATTTTTCGTGCTGGGGTGTCGTTAAACATTCATTCATTCATTCATTCATTCATTCATATACATGTTATTTACTCTCAAATACACATTATATCCTACTTAGACATCTTTCCTTGGGCATGTTTAAAGAAATGATAGGAAAAGATAAGAAAAAGGTATGAGGAAGAAAAAGGTAAGAAAAGGGTATGAGAAAGGATAGAAGATTCAGATTGAGTCATATACTGGTACACAGGTATATATATATATACCTACATGTGTATACATGTAAACATTACTCAATAGTTTCTATGTATCTAATAAACACATCAAGCGTTATTTGCTTCTAAAATACGAAACCAAGGTGACCAATGTTATTCAAATTCTTTATAATTACATTTTTTGTATAATATATATATATATATTTCAATATTTAACTTCTCAAATATGATATTTTGAACTGCGTTTTTATTCAGTTTGGCCTTTCGTATTTTCATAATGTATATATAGTATTTGATGTTAACATTTAACCAATTTAAAAATTGATTCTGTTTATTTATAATTCCAAATATTATCATATTTTTTAACATTTTATATTATCTCCTTTATCTTGTGTCCATTTTTCAACTTCACCCCACAATTCTGCAACTTTGCGACATTCATAAAACAAATGTACCAATGTTTCTGGATGAAGATTACAGAAGTTACAAATATTTGACTCAATATGTTTTATCTTAGATTACATTGTATTGTTAGTCATTAGTTATATACGTACTGACAGTAAATTTATCATACATATTATTGATAGTACATGTAATTAGTAATATACTTACTGACAGTATATTAATCATACATTGTACTGATAGAAATTAGTTATATACCGTACCGGCAGTAAATTAATTATGCAATGTATTGATAGTACATATAATTAGTTATATACGTACTGTCAAATTAAACATACATTGTATTGATAGAAATCAGTTACATACTGTACTGACAGTAAATTAATCATACATATTATTGATAGTACATGTAATTAGTAATATACGTACTGACAGTAAATTATTCATACATATTATTGATAGTACATGTAATTAGTAATATACTTACTGACAGTAAATTAATCATACATTGTATTGATAGAAATTAGTTATATACCGTACTGGCAGTAAATTAATTATACAATGTATTGGTAGTACATGTACATATAATTAGTTATAAACGTACTGACAAATTAAACATACATTGTATTGATATAAATTAGTTACATACTGTACTGACAGTAAATTAATCATACATATTATTGATAGTACATGTAATTAGTAATATACTTACTGACAGTAAATTAATCATACATTGTACTGATAGAAATTAGTTATATACCGTACTGGCAGTAAATTAATTATACAGTGTATTGATAGTACATATAATTAGTTATAAACGTACTGACATATTAAACATACATTGTATTGATATAAATTAGTTACATACTGTACTGACAGTAAATTAATCGTACATGTTATTGATAGTACATGTAATTATACTTACTGACAGTAAATTAAAGGGACATATCCTAGTTTTTAAACACTAAGACATGGTTTTGACTATTAGAGGCGTTTCTGATAACTGAAATCATACTTTACTTAAATTGTATTGTTTAAAGTATCCATTTCCGTACATTCGAAGAGTTTTTGGTCATCCTGATGTTTTTTTAATATCACAAAATGCATTTCTCATATTTTTAAAAAGGCACGTGCCTCTGAGAAGTAACAATTATGTAGTCGAGTTTTATTCTATTTTAGTGGGTATTTCACCATTTCAAAGTCAAAGACTCATGTTTCACTCAATTGTAACTTTATAAAAATCTGTTACAGGTTTGTAAATTAAACTAAACTTTGTGTTAATTTTCATGAACTGAAACTAGGGTATGTCCCTTTAATCATACACTGTATTGATATAAATTAGTTACATACTGTACTGACAGTAAATTAATCATACACTGTATTGATATAAATTAGTTATATATTGTACTGACAGTAAATTAAATTACATATTATTGATAATACATGTAATTAGTAATATACTTACTGACAGTAAATTAATCATACATATTATTGATAGTACATGTAATTAGTAATATACTTACTGACAGTAAATTAATCATACATTGTATTGATATAAATTAGTTATATACTGTACTGACAGTAAATTAGTCATACATAGTATTGATGGTACATGTAATTAGTAATATATCAAGAGAGAGAGAGAGAGAGAGAGAGAGAGAGAGAGAGAGAGAGAGAGAGAGAGAGAGAGAGAGAGAGAGAGAGAGAGAGAGAGACAGACAGACAGACAGACAGAGAAGAGTTATGTAATAAAATCTAAATCGATTTGGCCGAGTTTAAACCTAGACTCCGTCTCAAACCAGAGACAGGGTCCTCTTGTGTTCTTTCAAATCAAACAACTCGTCACATGTCCAGAGCTCTCCAAACACGGCCAATTCCATCGTAAGCCGCTTTCTAATGAGCCCATCGTATAGTCTGCTGGCCAGGGTCACGAAAAGACACGTGTTTCGTGTGCCTCATCTCTCGCCGGCAATTACGTAAATCCAAAACGGCCATCTTGGAATGTTCTGTTTATGAGCTAAAGTTAGCGACCTGTTATTAAATCGTCCATAACCATTAATGAACGATTCGTAGGAAGCTGGAAATAATATTTCAGTTCATGTTCCATTTCAACAGAAGTCTTTACTATTGGTTAAAAAAGACAACAAAAACAACAACAATAGCAACAACAAAAAACCTCAAAAATAAATAACCTGGAATGTTTTTGACTTGTGACAAAATATTGACTATAAAAAAATAAATAAATAAAATGAAATATGCGGTTAAAAAAAAAGGTAGGAGATTACAACAACAACAACAACAACAACAACAACAACAACAACAACAATAACAACAAAACCCCAAGATATATGCAGTGTAATGTTTAGAGTAACTGACAAAGCGAAAACCTAGTCACTGCTATTAAATGTCTAGGGTAGGCACTATTTTAGAACACGTGACAATAAAGTTATTGCATGAATAAAGCTTAACACTATTTCCGTTCTCTAAACATTTACGAATCTGTCGTGGTATGTTCTGCACTAAAGGTCCAATTTGAGGATCCTGTTCAATTCCTTCCATTCTAGAGAAAGGAAAGAAAGAGAAAAAAATGTCATTTAACGACGCACTCAGCACATTTTATTTACGGTTATATGGCGTCAGGCATATGGTTAAGGATCACACAGATATTGAGAGAGGAAACCCGCTGTCGCCACTTCATGGGCTACTCTTTCCGATTAGCAGCAAGGGATCTTTTATATGCACCAGCCC
>JAECMU010124875.1:0-27116 GCA_016106625.1 Dracogyra subfuscus
TTCATCTTTAATAAATGTTGGTGTTTAAAAGTTATTTAGTAATATTTATCTGTTTAAACAACAAACAATGGTGACCGATCAAAACAATTTCGGAAAACTTTGCAGGTCACGTGTCATTACAGAACTGCTTACTAGACCGATGAACACGTTAATTATTCCAGCTTCATTTGTTTTGTTTGTCGGCTTGGGATTAATCGACACGGGTGGTTGGGTATCATGGTAGGGTATAGCCGGCTAGTAATGAAAAGACCGATTAGCACAATCAACAATGCAAACAGTCACTGTGTTTTTAACGTGTGGCTGCAATCAAGAATGTAAGAGAATAATATCTTGGTACTTATATTTTACGAGAAATCAATTAACCGGACACCGTTTTTATAAATAGAAATCGGCTATGGCTTCCGGATAAGTTTGCTGTGACAAAATTTAATGATGTTTGAAAGCAGACGTACTTTCACTTTGTCATTTTGTAGACCACACAGACATCTAACTTGGTTAGTTTTAATATATAATTACTAATAAAGATACATATCCGTTTAATACACTATATGTTTCTGTAATTAAAGAAAATCAGATAATTACGATACATGGGAACATGAACGATGAACATGAAACTCAAACACGCAATCACTTGAATCGTTTATAACTTTATTTGAGTCTGCAACTTTACGTTAATTTTAAGGTTGAGTTCAGGTGGAAGACACTTGTAACTAAAGTAAAATAGGGAGGTCTGCTTATATACAAGGTCTATAATTTTAAAGCCGATTTGGAGGGTGAAACTAGGGGGTCGGCTAATGCATGGAGTCGGCTAATACACAGTGATATACGGTACATACTTTATTACTTTGTTTTATTAGCTTTTGTTTAGAAGAAAGGAAGGAAATGTTTAAAGACTCATTCAACACATTTATTTACGATTATATGGCATCGAACATGTGGTTATGAACCACAGATATTGAGAGGAAACCCACTCGCTACTTCATGAACTACTCTTTAGAATTAGCAGCAAGAGATCTTTTATATGCAACATTTCACAGACAGGATAGTACATACTACAGCCTGTGTTACGCCATTTGTGGAGCACTGGTTGGAATGAGAAATAGTTTAATGGGTCCACTGATGGGGATCGATCTATTGTTTAGAAGAAAATGGTAAATTTCTTGTTTATTATAAATTAAATTGTGCAATTTTGTTATAGGTTGTTTTATACCAAATAAAATCCCATAGGTAACCATGTTAATTGTTTTTGTTTAAAAACACTATATGCAGTATATCAATCAAACTATGACCCATAAATATCAGTACTACAACCCCTACCTCAAAGTATTAACTGAAGAAAATGGTACCTTTCATGGCTCATTTTCGGTGTAATGTTTTTACCACACCCCGAGTTTGGCACACAAGTTTAGTACCCATTTTCCCCACGTTTCAAGCACAAGGCTGCATGACACAGTGGTACTAGATGAAATAAAACTGCATAAATGTTTTGCCCAAATGAAACTAATATTTTTTACAACCAATACACTCACATTTATCACCAAACACAGAACTTGTGGTCTTCACTTCTTTATCAAAAGTTTGGTGCACTTGGAACTTTGACACAGCCGGAAGTTATCTGGTTTAGTACTACCTATAAAATATAGTGTTTTTTGTTTATCTCTTTTTCTTTAGGTTTGAAGAGTGCCATATCAAGTCCACTAACTCCACGTTTAAATCTAAGCTTTTCGGGTGCCACATCTTCGACATTTTCTGCTCTCCAGAAGAAAGGTTGTGAAGCTCTGGCTTGTATTCTCGCCTGTCAGAAAGTTGTTAGTGAACTTCCCGCTGCTGTGTTTTCTATCGGTGGGTTCATATATTTAACACATGGGTTGACTGGTGGCATATTTGAACAAAATGCAATTTACTAGAGTCATATCATTTGGAATAATTTTAATAGCTATGTGAATTTAAGTTTCATAAGTCACAAAAGCAAATAATTTGTGTAGAATATGCATTTTCTGTTTAACAGATGGTTTTTTTTTCTTTTCTCAAACCTATTAAACTGAAGTATGTCACCTCCCAAAGTGATTTTTCTTGGTCAGTTACACAGTTTACAGTTATATATTTTTTGAGAATGAAGGTAAAATGATAGATATTTAAAGTTTTTTGTTTAATACGATTTATCATCATTTCTTGAGTATTCCTTGCAGGCTTTAGAAAACTTAAATATTCCTTCCTGTGAAGTGGACTATTTGACTTGTTTTTTTTCTAAAAACTGATTGTAAATAGTTAAGGCTATCCAGTAAAGTGGGCAGTACACAGAAAATGATGGCATATATCTTGTCATATATGCAGTTTTATATTGTATATGAAAGAAAGAAATGTTTTATTTAACGACATACTCAACACATTTTATTTATGGTTTTATGGCATTAGACATATGGTTAAGGACCACACAGATATTGAGAGGAAACCTGCTGTTGCCACTTCATGGGCTACTCTTTCCGATTGGCAGCAAGAGATCTTTTATTTGCGCTTCCCACAGACAAGATAGCACAAACCATGGCCTTTGTTGAACTAGTTATGGATCACTGGTCGGTGCAAGTGGTTTACACCCACCCATTGAGCCTTGCGGAGCCATTGAGTCTTGCGGAGCACTCACTCATGGTTAGCAGTCGGGATCTGGATTAAAAATCCCATGCCTCGACTGGGATCCGAACCCCAGTACTTACCAGCCAGTAGACCAGTGACCTAACTATTATGACACCGATGTAAATAATCATATTTGACAAAATTATCGATATTCTCTATATTTGCAGATGAATTAACTGTTGATGTGATAACTGGTCCGGCCATGTTTCTCAAACACGCCACACTTCTGATCCACTCAGCCACGGAATTAATTTGTAGCATCGGCGCGGATATCCCGCAGACTCTACTCATGTACATCTGGCAGAGTCTGGCGTTCCACCTGCGAACTGCACTCAACGCCACAGCCAAATCGGAAAACCGCGACGCATTCTCGACGTTCCTCGAACAGTTCCAGACAATTGTTCTCAGTCAGACGCTCTCTCATCAGACGGTTCTGGTGAGTTTGAAATTTTGTTTTTATTAAATTATGCAGACCTCTGAAAATTGCTTACGTGATCATTTTGTTTGGTCCATTACTCCCAATAAATCTGATTTTGTGGAGCCTATTTTTTGTTTGCACAGTAAATTTCGGATAACAATTACATTGACATAATAGGTTACAATTAACCTTTAGACTACTAGATTAATTTTTGACAAAATTGTTGCCAAGCGAAAATACTTGCCGAAAACCACTTTTTCTCTAAAAATTACAAACTATTTTCAGTTGAAAAACAAACCTAAAGCTACAGAAAGCAGAGTTGTGTTCTTTTGTGGGACATATGAATGGGGGAATGCACTGTATACAATATACAATATGTCGACTGATGTGACGTCGGGCAAGATATCTCACTTGCAGTAGTCAAAAGGTTAAAAGAAAATGGGTTATCTGAATTTATTTTTGCCTAACCTATAAATAGGTTATGGAGATTTGTAATTCTTCGAGGCCAGTTATGTAATTGACAAAGAGCATATAGGTTTAGAATAACATTTAATTTTAAACATTTTAAAACATTCAGATTTTTATACAATAAAGTATACTTACGTGTGAGATTTGTAATTCTTTCTACATTCTGCTCCTTGGTTTTTAAGTAAATATATAAAAAAAATTTTAATGTAAATAATCATATTTATATACTTTACTTTGTTTAACACCCAATGGCCAACGCTTAATACTAAATGTTGTAGGATATACAGGCAAATAGTTTGAAATTGTAATACAAATTTTAATAGAAATGTTTTAGGTAAAGTAATTATGCGGGACTTTTTTGACATCACACATAGTGAGTATATAAAAGGTGGGTGGGGAGGTATCACTGACAACATATGAAATTTCCTTGTTTTATAAAATAATGTTTATTTTGTCAGTAAACTTTAATTTTATTAATTCTTGTAAAATGAACAGAAAATACCATCTTGTAATTATATCCAATTTTGAATACATTGAGTTTGGAGAATCTGTGTATGCATGTACATTGGTGGAGTTTGGTTCAGTGATAAAACAGAAAAGTTGTATTTTGTGAGGGGTTGGGGTGGGTAAAAGCTCCCTAATGTTTAGTGTATGTACTTTGTGGATGTCCTTTTAAAGTAATTAACAATTTGTTTTTGATAATTTTGAACTGTGTGTTTCAGAATATGTTCAAGGTTGTGTGTGGTCTTCCTCAGAAGGCTCTGTCCTCCACCGCCTACAGCATCAAGACTGGAGAACACGGAGAGATTGTCAGAGTACGTATTCTACTCTTAAATATATTAAGTAAAGACAAACAAACTGACAAGTGTTGGTGAAGGAAATTAATGATACACTAAATGTTGGGATTTTTTTGTATGGCTATTCTTAAATGTCGTATATAATTATGTTTGATTTTACTGCTGTTCAAAACCGTAACTACAGTGTAATAGTTAAAAAACAAATACAATGTTGCTTATAAGTTATATATATTTTGGAAATGTTTAAATTGTCCCATTATAGATAATGCTTATGAACTAGATTAATGATTTATTCTTATTTTATGTGTAAAGTTTTTAAACAACTGTTTGTATCTGCCATTTGTATCTACAATGAAACTAAATTCACAACAAGTTGGGCACACACAACATGGAATTTATACAGTACAGTAAAATGTGCAGCAGAATAAAATACAACACACAATGGCACAATGCCATAAGTGCATTTGTTGATTATTAGGTGAATTTCTTTCGAATCATTTTTAAAATTTTAATTACTGTTTTCATTGTAGGGCACACCAGCGCTGTACCTGTGTGAAGTGCTGTTGACCCCCACTCTACTGAAAGCTTGTGCTGGGTTAGAAAGGTAAATCTAAACTGGATGTGTATTCAGGGCTCGAAATTAACAGAAAGAGGCACAGTGTTCTCGCTGCTCCATTTAAGCGGGCCGCACCCGGCATTTCCATTTTGCCGCCCTACTCTATTTTTGAGCGCCCCACTTTATTTTCCAGCATCTATCTCCGCTATTTCCAAATGCACACTTTAAAATTAAAAAAAAAAAAACCCCAACCCAAAACAATCCGTATGCACACATAAAAGAAAACAAGCCGCGGTGTGTATGAAAAAACAATTGAAGAAACATTTACAACAGTTACCGTAGCGTAATTTAACAGTATTTTTAACAGCCTCTATTTTGTCCTATATCTGTATCAATTTGTATGTTTGATAGACACAATAAAAGTTATATTTTATGTGAACAGTGAAAACATTTTAATGTTTACGGATTCGGCAATGTCCAAATGAAAACAAAAAACCCTCACTTATTTGGCTCAAAATTTGTCACGGTCATTCTGTATTTTGTTTCCGCTAATATTTTGTCCTCGGTTGCAGATATAATAGGTTGTAACTGATGATTTTTACTTTCTGTCATTCTGTTTATTTGGGAGTTCTTTATAAAATATTGTAAACATTTTGTTTTGGGGGATATGAACACTTATAAAAACAACAGAAGTGGTAGTCTTTATCATTAAAATCATTTATCTTCAGTGCCAAATAATATATACACCGCCTTTACAAAAACGAAACTTTTTATCAGCTGGCGATAATATTTTATCACAGCGATAGATTAATTCGATGAAGATGGAAATAACAAAAATGTATCACTTTACAAATATCATTATTGTTTTTCGTATATCTTAAAATCGTTATTAAAAATAATAATATTAAAACTTTGATCAGACCAGCATAACCAGAACTGTGTGAATGTCAGACTGATTAATGTCTTTGGTTCAATTAAAAGATGAGTTTGCTTGTGTTTCGTATTTATAAACCTTTTTGCACTTTTTTGTAGGCAAAATAAGGAGTATGTCTTTTTACAAAGTCTACCAACACACCAAACCAAACTACCCCCCCCCCCCCTTTTTTTTGAAGGGTGTGGTGACGAGCGGCTGCCCTTTAATTTTCACTGAGGCACATGCCGCTCAAAATAACAATTGCTTTCTGACAATCGGTTTTGAAGCAGCTTTAGCTTTTCATCTTGAAGTATTATTCATCTGTAAAATTAATTTCAGTACCTGTGGTTGAGAACTAATTCTTAACTTCTATGTTAAAAATTCAAAATCAATGAATTTTAAGCTTGGTATTCATACACAATTAGTACATGAAAGGTTGTAGTAGGTTTTGCAGGGTACAATATTTTACATGAACCATCAATTCTTTTTGCATGTTGGTGTTGCAAAATTAAAATTGTGTGTATGACCATTTATACAGTGAAATTAAAAATTGCTGTGGTATTACTCACTGAAAATGCAATGTAGTGAACATTGTTGCAATAACAAACACAATTTGTCACCAAAAATAATTGTCAGTTTGTTGTAGAATTCAGTTTCTATTTTTCTTTATAAAGCTGAATTCTCTTTGTTATAAGTTTCAGACATGATTGTTTTCCATTATAAAACAGATTTCCGTATTTTAAATATTTTTTTACCGATTTTTATTTTCTGCTTGTTATAATTTTTAACAAGTGGTCATTCACCTTAATTTATTGTATCGGAGAAAACTAAATTTGCCAAGATATACCAGAAATAGAATTTCCCGTATTGTGATTGGCCTACGATTTCCATTAGACCAGTAGACCAATGATTCGTTGGGTAACAATTTGGCAAAGAGTTTGCCTTTTCAAAATATATTGCATCCCCCAAATCCCCAACTGGAAAGCCATCTCTCGGCCTGCATTAACATCGAGTAAATCAAGTTATATTTTGGTAGGGTGCACAATCGTGTCTGAAATATAACTTTGTTTTGTTATAACTTTACCTCATTTGTTGTAACAGCTACATGAGCCGCTATTCCCAGCTGGTTAACTGTGGGGTGAGTAACGCGTCGGGCATCCTCGAGTTCTGTGAGGCAGTCACCGAGCTCATAGACAGGAATGTCGAGTTTATTCCCAACGTTGAAGCCATGTGGAGACTGTGGAGCATTGTGGCGAACACTTTACATGAACACATCCTCAAGGTACGTCTTGTGATTACGGGAATTTTACAACCTGTTCAGTTGGGAATATTTAGGTTCGTATGGGTCATAAAAATCCAGGGAAGTTGTGGGATTTTGATTGGGGTCATGGACAGTCATGGAATTGTGAGTTGGGTCTTGGGATTTTGAAATTTGATCATGGACATTAGTGGAATTTTGATTAGAGTCATGGACACTCATGTAGGGCCAGCACTGGGTGATCAGAACATTTCGCCAAATTATCTAAAATAAAATGCAAAACCTTTACCTATTGTCCAGCAAAATATAATAATAATAATAATAATAGTCTTTATTTAAAGAAGGTGACACATTCAGTACAAATAGAGACTGGTCTCCCATATGGCTTTCTATATCTACAGATATAATATAAATTATTACACAATTTGTTTTCACCAAATTAAAATAAAATTTGTCAGTTGCTCTCAAAATTCGCAGTTGGCAAATTAGGTGATTGGCAGAGCTAGCCCTGGTCATGACATTTTAAGCAGGGTCATGAAAAGTTTAGGATTTTGATTTAGGCCATGGACAGTCATGGAATTGTGAGTTGGGTTATAAGATTTTGATTTGGGTCATGGACAGTCATGTGATTTTGATTGGGTCACGGACACTCCTTGCATGTTGAGTTGGGTCATGAAACATTTTTGTTAGATTGCAATGGGCATAAACCCTGGACTGATACATTTGGCGTTTATAGAATTACGCACGTTCATGAAATATCTCATCAGGGTAATGAGCATCTTTTTCCTCCACCATTTCTCCTCCATTCACTTTAGTAAACAGTAAATTATATCAGTATTTATTATTAGTATTTATTTATGAGAGTTTAATTTAATCCTTATGAGATCTATTTATTTAAATTATAATATTGTTTTTAAGCATGTATAATTTAGTTTTACTTCAAATAGTGTTATTGATAGATAAAGTGTAAAGCAACTTATTACACACTTGAGGAACAATATTGAATTTTTTCTTCTTTTTTTCAGACGAATGAAGTGAACCAGGGTGACTCGCTGGAGTACAACTTCAACTGTCTGTACATTGTGCTACTTCTACCAGTCAAACACAGGATGGGCAGCAAGATGGCCAGTGTGAGTATCCACTGCAATATAAAGGGGTGTACGGTATAGCATCCCTCGAAATTTGCGACGGCAATCGGCAATGCTGTCGCAAAAGCTATCGCAAACTTGATTTGTGACAGCATTTCATTGCCGTCGCAAATCTGTGAATGGTGAAAAGTCTGTAGGCATTTCTCTCTGAATTCCAATTACAGATCCAAGAAAAAAAAGCATAAATTTTAATTGTGTGCGGCTCAGTTTCCTCAATTAATATAAATTGTTTTATTCTAGTATAGAAGCTTACGAAAGTAAAGTTAAGATGTTATATTTTAGCGTATTATTACAACAGTGGATCATATATTAAGAATTCTGACAGCATTAATCTTTTCTTTAAAATTGCCACCGTAGTACCGTTGCAAAATTGATTTGTGATGGAACTTAATTGCATTAGCAAACTTGTCCAAATTTCAAAGGCTGGTATAGTGGAGGGGTTACTGAGGGGTGTGTAGTATAGAGGGGTGTGCGGTATAAAGGGGGTGTGGCATACAGGGATTTGCCATATAGAGGGGTGTTTTTGTCAAATATCTACTCTGGTTTCAGAAACAAATGGAGGCTTGCTAAAGTAGGCCAACAAACAATAGATATCTGAAACTGACAAACAAGGTTTTATTCTTGCAACACTCACGCAAGTGTTTTTCATGTGCATATTAAAATTAGAACATTATCAGGGCTACCTCTGGGTGAGCAAAACATTTCTCCAAATTATCTTTAAAAATGCAAAACCCAAAGTTATTTTTCAACAAAAGATCAATTAAAGGAAACATATCACGTGACCTATATTTAGCACCAACCATGTACAATTAATTATAAATTGAATCGCCTAAAAAAAAAAAAAAAATGTACAACAAATTTAAAAAAAAAAAAAAAGTTAATTACTTAAAATATCTCCGTAAAGAAACAGATACTAGCTCTTAGCGGAAATTGCCGATCTTTAATGAGCAGGGCAATCCAAAGGTCCAGCTTTCCCCAGGGTGTTTAGCTGATACGGCCTGACCTCCCTTAGCCAGCCAAGTAAGTGCCTTCATGTCTGGTAAGCGCCTTAACTGCAGAACCGTGTCGGCTTAATTTGTAACATGTATACAAAACAATGGAGCTGTGATCTGTAACGTCATTCACCACACATTATCACACTTCCATTGGTATCTCTGCAATTCTTTAGATGTTCACTTTGAGGTCCATTGATCGCACCGTTTTAATTGTCGGCGGGCTTGTGCTGGTCACATGGTACAGGTGATCGGCTACTACTAATCTGCCAGATAACTGCTTGTTGTAATAATGTCTGTATGCAAATTTTAATAATCACGGTTATTAAATTATTTTTGTTTTCTACACGTTTAAAAAAAATAAATAAAAAATAAAAGCATATTTAAATACATCGTACTGAGATGTATCCTCATGTCAAATCCCATGCTTGTATATGCCATATTTAATTACTTATTGACGTTTCCTCCTTCGGACAGTGAATACTGATTTTGTTATGTAGGGCTACAGCCCTAACATGAAAAATGTTTGCGTTTTTTTCTCAAAAACAAAAACAAACGAACAATAATAATTTTTTTAATCCTACTTTTTTTTTAAATATATATAAATACATCATGTTTAGGTATGTTCACCTTGGCATTCACAACTGAGTACTGTTTTTGTCTCGAGCTGTAAAGTACTATGCGGTGTTGGGTGTCCAATCCTTTTTTTTGCGATCAAATACTCTTTGGATACAATCCTTTGAAAACCGTAAAAAGACGATCCCGATCGTTTAAACTGTTTCTTTTTACACCCAAAGGCCGCGCAGTACCACATTGTTGGACTGAAAAGAAGTCCCTTACTCCATATATAAACAGTTAACAACAATGGAAGAGTATAGCTGCTTTGACATCACTTCCGGGTTTTTTCGAACGCTCACGAATAAATATGCATAAATCGTACTTTGATACTGATCAGCATAATTTCTTCGTTTTAAGTTAACTACACATATTTTATTGTTATAAACTTATTTGTATATTATTTTTATATCATTTTTCTTTTAAAATGAGCTATAATAATAAAATGGTCTCGTGACATGTTTCCTTTCATGTTTTCGCCAATGAAAATAAAATTCGCATTTGGCAAATTTGGCGAGTGGCAGAACTAGCGCAGATTATTTACCTAGTCTTTGACAGGTTACAAAAAAAATACTAATTATGTGTTATCTGAATTAGTTTTTGTGTGACCCATTAATGGTTTTTGCATTTCAAACATTTCTAATTCTCAAAGACCTGGTCCCATATTTTAGAAGCAATCGTAAATGTATCGTAGGCTATGATGTCACTATGGCGTGCACTGTAGTGACGTCACACCTACGATGGTTTTAAGATTTCATGGCACTAAGAGAGCTTCAAAAATATGGTCTGTGTATTGTAGCTTAAAGTCCGAACCACATTATTGACAACTAGGATAAATTGCTCTCCTACATTTATTTTTTGTTAGATTTTACCCACATTTTATTCACATAGATTCCACATACTAGATAATGATTATATAACCTATATCGACTTCGTTGAGATTGCATGGGGAAAAAAGCATGTTATTTTGTGCTGACTGCCATTTTGCCTTTTTATGAAGTACTCTGCAAGAGCAGGGTTCGAACTTAACGGGCACCCGATCGCCCCTGGCGACTGAAAACGACGACTGGCGACTGAAAACCCATGTGCAGTAAGGTTGCCCGCTTGGCGACCAGTTGTTTGTTTTGTTTTTGTTTGTTTGTTTGTGTGTTTTTTTTTTTTGGNNNTAATCTGTTGCAATATTGGGTTTTTTCGGGGGGGGTTTAAAAAATATTATTCGGGCAAGTGAAAATAGCACTTTCACTTGCCCGGTTCTGTCTCCACTTGCCCGGATAGCAACTCAAAATAAAAATTAAGCACATACACTGCAAGAGGGGTGGAAGGATATGACTTAATCTAACAATGTCATAACATGTTTTTATATAAAAACAAATGTAATGACATATACATTTTTGAAAGTTTGTTTTGTTTAAAGACACTACTAGAGCACATTGATTTCATATTAATTATTTCACATACTTCGGAGGCTTTCACCCCTCTTGAAGAGTATTTCATAAAAAAGTAAAATGGCAGAAGGTAGAAAAATGCATGTATTTTGTCCTATGCGATCTCAACTAAGTGATATTGCTGACATCGTTACAGTCTCACATGTAGAATCTGTGTCACTGTAATTTTCTCCACAATATTTGGTGAAAATGTAATACATTATAGCTAGGAGTCTCGGTGGTTGTTACTGGGACTCTAAAATATTAATATCTGTTAATATAGTATTACTGTTCCAGGGCATAAAATTTGACTTTTTCAGACGAACGATCTGTCGTTTGTGTGGTTTTAGTGTTTGCACGAAAAAATTTCTCCAGTTGTTCATATACAACTGAAAAGATTAAAGTGTAACGGTAATCAAATGAAAATACTAAAATATAATTATTTCTGGTATGCAGGGACTAACTAGAAGGCTGCCGTTTATATTTTAGCACACATCATCATTTCTTTTACAGGGGAGTACTTGTTAGCGCCAAACAAAAATCTGAATGAAAAGGGGATTTCCCCCGGAAACATTAAGCTTCCCAGTGTGAACGGAAAGAACTGAAGTTAGCGAATTCTCCATCTATCCAATCAATGTTAAAGCTCACGTTTTATTATGTGCTAATTTCCACTTCGGTATTTTAAAATCCCTTATTAAAACATACTATTTTCTTGGCTGTGCATGTCAATTGTCATATTCTAATAAACTGATTTAGCAAGGGTTGTGTTTGTTTTCGTTGCAATGCATGTCGTTTCAGAATTAATGAATATAATTATTTCTACGTAACTACAAAGGTGTCGAAAAGAAGGCCGAAATAAAAATGCATAGACCAAAATTGAAATATTATGCATTTCTCTGTGATTTCGAAATGTCCCAGAAGCAATTACAAATCAAATTACTTCGCTTAATAGAGACAAACTATAGATTTTCGCCCAGTCGTGTAGTCCGTCAGATTTCACATGCTGTTCAAGGTTACCTTTATGGACAAACGACACCCCATCAACAAAGTTTTTAACGTTGTCCATAGCTGATCCCTTCATTTCTCTTAATTTAGCTTCACTCAGTATAGCTACAAAGTTGTCCGTGCATATTTTGCATACAACTTTACAAACGTCGCCATTATCGTTTGTAGTTATGGCAAAATCGTCATAAAACCACCACTTTTGGAAAGTTTTTTCACTAACTGTATCCTTTTTGCGTTTTTTCGCGTTAGGTCCTCACATTTTACAACTCAATCAGTAAATGTCCAGGTACGATGATGTTGCGTTTATTAAATACCCATAAACCTCTTTAATTTCCAAAACGCATATGATTTTCTGCACATAGCGAAATGATCAAAAGGAATGTGCAACAATGTTACTAAATGTTTTAGAGACTTCAAAAGACAGTGCCAACTTTGTACTGTTTTAAAAAAATACATTATTACAATGTATATTTCTGACATTGGCATTGCTAGGCCTTTTCTTTTCTTTTTGTTTTTCATCCCAAAATTGTGATATTAGCCTAAATACGTCTTTTTTGATTTTCTGACAAAGGATTACAGTTTCTGCACGAACGATCTGTCGTTCGTGCCAATATTGGTTTTGCATAACCGACAGACGAACGACAAAATCGTGCGTGCCAAATTTTATGCCCTGCTGTTCACTTAAATGTACTGCAGAACTACTGTAAACCAGACTAATATTGCAGCTTTTTTTTTTTACTAAACAAAAATTCACCATTATGTGTTTATTTTGTGAACACATTCTGCTATCTGCAGTGCATATCTGCACTAAAAATTATACATGTTTATAAGTTTAGTGACTTGAGGTTCGTCAAAAATTATGTGAAATTTATATGCATGCATATTTCCACAGTTTACGGTACTCTAATCTAAAGACTTTTGATGACTTGACAAGTATTTCTACATTCAGCAGTAGACACTGTTTTATGCCACTGTTAGGGACATCATGTTTCTAATTCTCTATTTCTACTTCCAGGCTGTCTCCAAGACGATGCTGAAGACATGGTCCGAACTGTATCACAGTTTTGCACGGATGGCTGCACTCGTACCCAATGCCCGAGCCAACACCGTATGCGAAGAGTTTGTTCACAAGATTCACAACTGTCTTCTAGACGAGGATCTTAAGGTATTGAGTACTACATACACTGAGTACTTCTGTCGTTAAAGGGACATTCCTGAGTTTGCTGCATTGTAAGATGTTTCTGACTAATAAAATATTGCTACGATTAAACTGGCACATTAAATATATTTTCTTGTTTAGAATATCAGTGTCTGTATATTCAATGTGTTTCTGGTCGCCTTAATATTGGTTAGAAGCCCAAACTGGATTTTATCCTCAAATAATTTTGTACGTAAAAATATTTTAGGAAATAACAAAATTTAACCTAGTACAAATACTAGATCAATCAGAAACATGTTTAATATACAGCCATTAATATTTTATGCAGAAAAATATATTTGATAAATAATTATAATAAAAGTCTTTATTAGTCGATAACATCTAAAAAGTGCAGCAAACTCAGTAATGTCCCTTTAACACAACAACTGGTCAAAATTTCTGGTATGTCTGCGGATAGAAAGTGCAGATAAAAGATACCTTGCTGCATTAGTAAAAATATAGCAAGTTTTCTCTGGTGACTAATTGTCAGGATTACTTACCAAGTGTTTGATATCCAGTAGCCGATAATTAATTAATCAATGAGCTCTTGTGTTGTCGTTAAACAAAGCAATGTAACTTTTAGTCTTTTAGAAATGTGGGGTTGACAAGTCCTTGTAAACAAGAATTGAAGGAAAACAGTTGGCTTGTAAAAGTTTTATTTTAGGCATTTGTTTTCTATAATTTTAAAACTTTATTTACAAAGACTTGTGCAAGAAATATATTTTCTAACAGAATTAACATTAAAATATGTTTCTCTTTTTCATATATTTATGAAATACAAGATGTGTACCACATTACTCAAAAGATGTGTATATTTGGGGTGGGAGTGGGGGGGGGGGGGGGTCTTTCTCGTATGCAATATTTTCGGCTTACCTGCATATGCTAAGCAGTTTCAGATTGTTTTTATAAATATTTTATAGGATGCCAGCCTGCTAGATTTCCTGGCCCAGATCTGTGAAGTAATCATTAACAGTGTCGACTTCTCTTCGTTTGGATCGACGTTCAGCTTCAACTCAGGAGGTAGGCAGTTGTTGGAAGGTTTACATCGGTATTATGCACTTTGTTCCCCTCTCTATCTGAATTAGTTGTTTTATAGTTGACCATGTTTGACAGACTATTGCGAGAATACTTGCAGGCACACTCATCAGATTTGAAGTGGATACTGACTTGTAAAAGTCAATACCTTTTTGGTTTTATTCTCAAAACTTGTTCAAAGTTTAAAATTCATTTTATGGAGTGGGAAGCAAACTTTAGTTGTCAGAAGCTGCCCATGAACTTCATTATCACACAAAGCATATTTTGAGCGACAATTGAGTTTTTGTTTCTTGTGATTTTTGAGCGATGTTATTAATCAGAATTTGGGGGGCCGGGACATAGCTCAGTGGTAAAGCTTTCGCTCGATACACAGTCGGTCTGGGATTGATCCCTGTCGGTGGGCACATTGGGATATTTCTGCTCACAGCCAGTGCACCACAACTGGTATATCAAAGGCCATGGTATGTGCTATTCTGTCTGTGGGATGGTGCATATAAAAGATCCCTTGCTGCTAATTGGAAAGAGTACGGTAGCCCATGAATTGGCAACAGCGGGTTTCCTCTCTTAATATATATGTGGTCCTTAAGTACATGTCTGATGCCAAATAACCGTAAATAAAATGTGGTGAGTGCGTCGTTAAATAAAACATTTCTTTCTTTCTTTTTAATCAGAATTTGTATTTATGCTTTGGGACACAATGAATTGGACACGTACAAACACACACACACACACACACACACAAATGTGTGCTCACATACACACACACACACGCAGACACACACACATACATACACACACAAACTTGCACACACATATGCTCAACAAGCTGATCATAAAATCTAGTAATATGTCATACTTCTGATACACTGCTGTCATTGCGCAAGTCAGTTAAGACAGCTTTTGAACAATTTGTCTTAAAGCATAAAATATTACACACAATTTCCTTTTTCAGTTGTGAATTTCTTGGTTTTCCCTTGTATCGTATATGGTTTTTTGTTGTTGTTTCCATAGCCCCGGCTAGTCCATCCAAGTGGCTGAGGAAGAGAAAGCCGATGGAAAATTTACATTCGTTTGTCATCCTGCTGTCGAAAATGGTGGACGCGTTGGTGCAGCTGTCCACGACAACCGACGACGTCAACACACCACGAAAGGTGAGTGCGATTAGCTAGATCAGCATTTTGTGGGAGTGAAAAAACACTGTCCATTGTGGTACACAGGACTTGAAATTGATACAAGGCAGAAAACAAATGCTGCTCAAAAAGGTTTTTTTTTCCATCTTATTTTTGACAGAATTCCAATTATATCCAGAATTCCTCATTTTATGGAGCAATAATATAAATTATAAGTTTTAATATCCTTTTTTTTGGTTGTAAATGCCTAACAAAATGTCCTGTCTTTAAATAATAAAAAAACAATTTGACATCCAATAGCCAATAATTAATAAATCAGTGCACTCTAAAGGTGTCATTAAAGGGACGTACCCTAGTTTGTAAACATTAACGCATATTTTTTACTATTATAAGCATTTTTGATAACTTAAATCATACTTTACTTAGATTTTATTGTTTAGATTATCAATTTCCGTATATTCGATGTGTTTCTGGGTCATCCTGTTGTTTTTAATATCACAAATGCATTTCTCTTATTTAAAAAAAATGCACATGTGTCTGAGAAGTAACAGTTATGGAGTCAAGTTTTACTCTATTTTTGGAGGGTATTTCACCATTTCAAAGTCATACACTTGAGTTTTACTCAATTGTAACTTTATCTAAAATGTGTTAAAGTTAGTAGATTAACTAAACTTAGTGTTAATTTTCACGGGTTGAAACTAGGGTATGTCCCTTTAAACAAAATAAACTTCTAACTTTCAATAAGAATTTTGGTCTGAAAAACTAGAAGTATTTAGAAAATGCTTAAGACATTTATGACTGATTTGCTGTTGTTATTGTTACAATGAAACATAAAATCTTAAAGAGACATACGGGTATCACTGTTTATTTTATAAACATTAACCATGATAGCAGAACATTTATAGTTATTATATGCTATTGGTTGTTTCAGAAGGGTGGTTCTACCCTGACTGCAGCAGCCAATGAGATCACCGATGTGTTGGTGACGCTGTTTACTCACGTGAACACATCCAGTATTATCTCCAACATGCTAAGCCAGCTGTCATCGCCCCTAGGGCAACTCTTCCACGCTTCAACGACTCGGACAAACAACAAGTTGTACAGTCCCGCATTCATGCAGAAGGTAAATTAGTAACTTTATATTTAACGTTTCTTCCTTCTTTCTTCTATCCTGTATGGGATGATGCATATAAAAGATCCCTGACTGAAATGGAAAAAATGTAGTGTGTTTTCTCTTTAAGTGTAAAAATTACAAAATGTTTGACATCCAGTACCCGATAATAAATCAATGTTCTCTAGTGATGTTTTTAAACAAAACAGAATGTTTACTTACAGCCCAGTTTGTTGACCTAGTTATATTTATATTTATTATATACATAGCAGTGAAATATATTGATCTACGGAAACCATAAAAGTCATATCCGGTGAAAAGTCAAATTTTCACTGTATTTTAGCTACAGTGAAAATATAGAAGTGGTATTTACATTTTTGTGAAAGTGCCTGATTAAATTATCTCCCTTTGACTCGTTCTTTATATTTAAATTTAATGATTACCAATGCATCTAATCGTATTTGAGAAATGAAAAATGTAATTTAAACAACTGTACATATAAATAAAGTGATACGAAGTGCAATAACGATAAAATACCAAAAGTGAATTGAATACGAAGCTAAATAATGATGACAAAATGTAGTGTCATCGAGTGTAAGGGTAAGAATTTTATGGCGTCCAGCTCGTTTTGTTTTTGTGGGAGTTTTTAGATGATCGCTTTGTCAGGTATGATTGCAGCACAATATTGTTAAATAAATGTTAATAAAGATAAATTTTAATCAAATTTCTTTTTTAAAAGTCTATGGTGAAGTAAATTTTATGGAAACGTTCCGTAGTAAGAAATATATCATGACGTTTACATGTTTTCGGTAGGATAAGCGAAAGATATTACCAAAAAGCAAAAAATATTGTCAAAAATTTAAAAATATGTATATAATAAATAGACCATTTCATGGTATTTTTCCAAATACGATTTTTATGTCAACTTGTGATGTGTGAAAACCATATTTTCACTCATTGCTTCACAATTCGTGAAAATATGGTTTTCACACACCACTCGTTGACATAAAAATCGTATTCGGAAAAACCCATGAAATAGCCTCTATATATTTCCATTGCAGCTTGAAAAGCTTTGGTTGGACATCTCCACGTGTATTCAGAGTCGATACTCCATGCCGTACGACAGCGACTTTCTCTCGCATATTTCCCCATTACTGGAGGCCAACTTTCTTCACCCTCGACGACAGATTAAAAATCAAACAGTTCTTCTCTGGAATGCGACATTCAGCCATTCTGCACCACTTACCTACCCTGAGGAACTGAAAACCGTCCTGACAAAAGTAAAGGAGAAAACTTCGATCTCCCTTCCAGGGTTTGTTTCGTCCGATGTTGTGATTGAAGAGACACCTCTCAGTCAGTTCGGGCAGGTAGGTGTTCTGGTCAGTCAAGTTTGGTATGTGTCATTCAGTAATTTTATATACAGTAGTCTTTCAAAATTGAAAGCACAAAACAAACTTTACCATTGTTTAGGTTACTTGCAAAGGCAGTTTTAATATAGTAATAGTGGGTGGTATTTAGCCCTGGGTGATCAAAATATTTTATCAAATTATCTAAAAAATGCAAAACCTATTGCTATTTTCCAACAAAATGTAAATGATCAATCAATATTTTTTCGCCAAATTAAAATAACATTTGGCACTTGTTCTTAAAATTTGCGATTGGCGAATTTGGCCAGTGGTAGAGCTAGCCCTGTAAGTTGTTACAGCTTTATGTACTTGTTCAAACCCTCTGACTGTTTGTTTTTTCCTGTACCAACTAATGCCCTGTGACTGGTATATCAAAGGCCATGGTATGTACTGTTCTGCCTGTTGGAAAATGCATATAAAAGACCTATTGATGCTAATGGAGTTTCCCACCTGCTACCGATCTTGATTGGACTGCTGATGCTCCCTTGCGTCTGCCAGTGCAGGCGGTCCCTCCTACATCCCCCCAACTTTGTCAGGCGTGCGCTACAACAGCTGTTCTGAATGTGCACATTAAAGGGAAAAAAAAAAAAAATTGAAATTTTTTCAAGTATCCTCTAAGACTGTTAATATTGTCATATCTTTGATATGCATCAGCTGATAATTAAAAAAAATCAGTGTGCTCTAGTGGTAGCATTAAACATAAGGATGTTCAGTGAAGAAGAGACAAGTGTCTGGTTGAGATGGGAAACTCATAATAAAAAGTTTGGATTTTTTCTTTCTTTCAGGGTGATTCCCTGGCCCCTGAGCCTCACATCCCTGGTCTGCCCTCCCCCAGGAAAATAGTAGGAAGTTTCCTACACAAAGCCGTGTCACCCAGTATCAAGAAATCACCAGCGAAGCCTGTGATCGTGTCTCCTAAAGCCATCAGTAGTGTGAAGAAGAAACTGAAAATTGATGATTTCAGAGAGGGTGTACGTTCAGGGCTTTAGATTGCATTAAAGTCGAAGCGATAAACGTTGTGCCCAAAATACAGATGCCCAAAATAATTATAAACATACTGACCTCATCTCACCTCAAAACCACTGAAATATTAAGTTTATTTTCATTAAAACAGGTAGAAATGCATTTCTGAATATTGACAACTCTCCAGTAGCTGTTATAATGACCTAAAATGACCTTCCTGTACTTAGAAGAAAAAAAAAGTCCCGGTTGTGCCCAAATTAGTGAGATCTAAAGCCCTGACGTTAACCTTCTATGTACATTTGTCCATTACATTTTATGTCTTGTGCAACATCAAAGTTTCATAACATTTATCAAAAATATAATTATTCAGCTTTGTATGTTTCTACATTTAAGCATTTGATAATAATAAACTTTGACTGTTTAATAAATAATTGAATTTATCATCCATTAAGGGCTTTTGTAGGAGATAACGCTGGCACTATAATTTGCAATATCATCTTATAATCTTGATTAGTCGAATTTTTATCACAAGACAATCTTTTGTTACTGGTACTTCACTATATTTGTTTCAGTGCTAAATCTATCATTAGTGACGACACAAGCCACTGCCGTTCTGCTGGTTGACGAGTCTGCTGCTGACATTCAACCTACATTACTGACATTGTTTACAACTGTTGCAAATAAAAAGAATGATAATGGATGATAAAAAGAATACCCCCCTCGTGTCTTGAGGGGAGTATCCTCTATGACTTGTTAATAAGTAATTCATTGACTATTTAATACGTCTACATGTTCCTGGATTTTTCCAGCACACAATTATTTTAGTTTGTATTCATTCTTTGTGTGTTGAATTTCTTGTGTTAAAAAAACAAAGTTATAAATGTTTGTTTTGAAAAAAAAAGAGAAGACATTTGGCCAGTTTTATGAGTACATGGGTGAAAGTTTTCCGTGATATGCCGGATTTTCAGGTTTTTGGGGTCTCTAAGGGTCATAGCTTTGCCCTGGAACCACAAGAAGCCCTGAATTATTTTTAGGTTTTACAAAATTTTCAACTTTCACCCATGTAATTAGTCTTCAAACATCATTTTTTATTATTAATGTCTATTTTTCAGGAATTTGTGGTTATATCAACGACACCAAAGCGAAAACGTGTCCTGACTGACCACCAGAAAGAAGTCCTCAAAGAAAAGAAGTAAATATTGTAACATTATCATAAAAATATTTATCAGATATTGATACATTTATGATGAAAATGAATACATTGTCAAGTTATGCACCAACAAACATATTGTTCTGAAGATCATGTCTCAGATTATGTCCCCCACCCTAACATTGTTTTTATTATAATTAAAAAATAGATATAATAATAATGATAAAAGCACATTAATTTTTAAAACTTATGTTTTTCGAATAGTAATTAAATTGATTTATGTTTTCAGAATCTTGCCGACAATGTACTCGAGCCTTGATACATCAGTGGATGTGTCACTCATGTCACAATTCGCTGGTTCTGATACACAGCAAGAGTAAGTATTTCTGATACATTTGTATTGGAGCCACATTATGACTCCACTCAGTTAACAATTTCCAAAAATGGAATCTCAGACAAACTACACAGAATTAAATTTCAGCTGTATTCTGACATTTCTCAACTGTGTGAGCAGTATCAAACATGGCGGATGTTAGTGTTATGTGTGCCCACTGCCATGTTCACTTTTCTGGGTTGACACATTCGTGAATGTAAAGATTTGTATTTATTGTTATTGGTAAAAAGAAAGAAAGAAAGAAATGTTTTATTTAACGACGCACTCAACACATTTTATTTACGGTTAAGGACCATACAGATATTGAGAGATGAAACCCGCTGTCACCATTTCATGCGCTATTCTTTCCGATTAGCAGCAAGTGATCTTTTATATGCACCATCCCACAGACAGGATAGCACATACCACAGTCGTGTTGCACTGGCTGTGACGTTATTTGGTAAAGTTTAACAATAATCAGCTGGGTTATTATGGATATCTTATTACTGTGATGATGCTTAAAAGTTATTAACAAACATTTTGCAGATGAAACATGGTCCTGCAAAAGTATCTTTGAATTTGAAATGTTGATTTTTAGGTCTTTGAAAGTCATTGAATTGTAATAAAATCTTTAAAGGTCTTTAAATTCTCACAAATCATAGCCAAAGCAATGATGATATCTTTTACAGCTGCATGTACTTAATATTTTCCAGTTAAACAGGTTTAATCTTTCATGATGCATGTGAAAAAGCTATATTTTTTGCCATGGGTAGCAACGTAAATGAACTGATTTGGTATTTTTATCATATTCTATTGCCTTTGACCGCTGTACCTGCCTCGGTGGTGTAGTGGTTAGGCCATCGGTCTACAGGCTGGTAGGTACTGGGTTCGGATCCCAGTCGAAGCATGGGATTTTTAATCCAGAAACTGACTCCACACCCTGAGTGAGTGCTCCGCAAGGCTCAATGGGTAGGTGTAAACCACTTGCACCGACCAGTGATCCATAACTGGTTCAACAAAGGCCATGGTTTGTGCTATCCTGTCTGTGGGAAGCGCAAATAAAAGATCCCTTGCTGCCAATCAGAAAGAGTAGCCCATGAAGTGGCGATAGCGGGTTTCCTCTCAAAATCTGTGTGATCCGTAACCATGTGTCTGACGCCATATAACCGTAAATAAAATGTGTTGAGTGCATCGTTCAATAAAACATTTCTTTCTTTCTTTCTTTGACCACTGTGTAGAAGTCTTTGAAAGTCCTTGAAAATGGCAGGTAAAAGTCTTTCAAAGTCTTCTGAATTTGTTTGGTTTTTAAGGCTATGAACCCAGTAAGATTAATTATCAGTGAACACCTTTACATTAATTCAGGGTTCATGCGCATAATGAAAATTTAAAAATGTTATTTTCAAAATCTGTAAAGTCATGGAATTTTGATTTGGATCATGGAAACTTATGGCAATTTGATTTTAAAAAATGTATTCTGATTTAAAATAACACAAGAAGAATGTTATATTGTGCTGATAATTGCCACCCAAAACTCTTTGAAAATCCTAAAAGATGCTGATGCAAAAATATCTTTAAAACGTCATGGAATTTGGTTTGATAACAAAGTGATTAATTGACGTAATGACCTTTTAAATTTGTTTTTCAGTTCTCAGTCACAAACTCTTCTGACAAACTTTGTGATTTCCATCAATTCAATGCAATCTCAGTCGGAGGGAGATGACAGAAAACAAAAAGAAGAACAGAAGCAACTCTCATTCAACTTTCCAGACAGCTTTGACCTACCAGAAAATAAAACCAAGGGAACAGATTCACTCGCTTGCATCGAGGCTCCAGTACATAACACTAGGCGCAGGTCACGGAAGTCCGTGTCATTTGGAACAGAACATGACACTAACGACACAACAAAATCTGATGCAAAGGATGGTACAGCTAAACAGAGTAAAACACCAACAGAAAAGAGTGATGGTAAAGACAAAAATACAAAGGCTAAAGTGTCCAGAAGAAAGTCAGTTGTTACGGTACAAGAAACCGAGGAGTCTGATAGCGGCAAAGAATCATCATCTGTGGAAAGTAACAAGTCTAAAGACAAGTTGTCTGATGGAGCCAACATTGAAAGCAGCAAGACTAGGAGTAAGCCCACAGGTGAATTGAACCAAGAATCGTCTGAAGAGAGTAATAAATCTGGAGGAAGCTCATCCGATGGAGTCGGCAAAGACTCACCATCTTTAGAAAGTAATAAATCAAGAAAGAAGTCCTCTGATTCATCTGATGAAGTTTCAGCGAGTGATTCCTTGAAGCCGAACCTGCTTCAAGCGATGGGCTGTAGTATATTTGACGTGATGACTGGAAAGAGTTCATCTTCGTCCTCTCCTGATGAGATCCACACTGAAGCTGTGCTCTCTGGTGGTGAGCAGTCGATAAATGTCGAAGATGATGGCCGCAGCTCACAAAGTGGGAAGAAAAATTCTGGTAAAGGTAAAAACCAGGATTCAAAGAAGAGCTTACGGTCATCAGTTCCTCATTCTGAGGTTGTGAAACTAACTCCAGAAAGGAAAATCAATACAAAGAAAATCGTCCACAAGCAGTTATCACCCGTGAGAATTTCATTCAGCCAAGAGGTGTCCGAATCGGAGATTTCTCCCAGCAAGAGAACGGAATCGCCAGGAAGAAAAACACTCAGCCAGGAAGCTTTAAGCTCTATAAAGTCTCCAGGCAGAAAAACCAGAACCAGACTGAGAAGTCTTCCTGCTGGGAACTCCTGTCTGGATACTTGGTTGGTGAAATCGCCAGCAAAAGCTTCCACTGCATCGAAAGACAGTTCCAAATCCCAGGCATCTGAAAACAGCAGCAGCAACAGATCATCTTGGCTGTCCTGTTCTTTCCGCTCGATGGATGACAGTAGTCATGGCCAGCCACAATCAGAGTTATCTCACACTCTGGTCGAAGATACGCAGTCACCAACAAAGTTTACGAATGCTTCGGAAAAAGTGGAGGAAATTCCTCATGTTTTGGTCGAGGAAACGCCTGTTAAAGAGACGAACTCTGGCAGTCCCGACCCTCTTGGTTTAAACTCGACTAGTAGAAATCTGTTTGGTAATGAAGATGTTTGCACTACATCACAGTCTACAGTGCTTGGTAGCCCTCAGGCGACAGGAAAAGAGGGGCATAACAGTATAGCGCTTAAGTCTCCAGTTCTGTGCATCACAAAGCTGAGTCCGGAAAAGGTAGAGCAGCTCTGCCATAGTGACAGTTCTGTGACAGCCTCGGCAGACGTAAACAGTGAGGAGTCTGTTGATAAAGAAGAATCTACGGACATCCAGTGTTCCCAAGGATTTTTTGCATCTGTCAGCAAACCCGAAGCTCACAGTATTGTCTCAGACATTATAAATGATACAATAACTTGCGCTCAGCAGATCGTAAGATCTGATTCACAGATATCAACAAATTCTGTCCGAGGATTTTCAGGAATTTTAAGCATGGAGCAGAGAGAAGAGTTAAAGGAGACTAGTGAATCTTCAAGCTTGGACGGACCGCAAAGTTCGGTGATTGAAAATGTACAGAAATCAGACCAGTTGTCGGCTGGTACTGTGGAGCACCATCTGTATACAGAAGAGATGTTTTCGCAGGATACGGAAGGAAAAGGCAGCCATGATTCAAGTAATCGAGTTTCCGAGGATAGCTATGATCCACAGTTGGTGTCGACATTAAAGAGTTCTTCAGGCAGTTCTTCACAAGGCGATTCAGAAAGATCACTTTCCAGTTCAGAATTATCTAGTCGGAAGTCATCACAGGAGGTTCAGTTGGGGTCCACCACATACGATCCTACAGCGATGGGAACATTTATTGATGATAAAACAAGTAATGAAGAGGCTAAAGATGAACAGCTGGACTCGGATAATGTGGAATTGAAGGAGGGAGGCAGGAAACGGAAGCAGAACTTTCCAAAGAAAGTTTCACCGAGCAAACTTCGAAGAACTCCCAGAAGCAGACGAAAGTCTAAATGTCGTCACGGTGGATCATGTTGTGATGAAGACAGTAACAACACAGAGAAAAAAGAATCTGGCACGGATAGTCAAGAATGTATTCTTCACATGAATAGTCCCAAAACGGATAACAAGAAAAGTAGCTCGAAGAAATCAGCAAGAAGTAGTCTTAAATTTGATGTGCTTGATGAAAAGAAAGCCACTGCTGGTCACACGTCAGAAAAATCCTCTCCAGTATGTAACGAAAATGTAGAGTCAGATGTTGCGAGTTCTTTAGAAGGTGGTATGGATCCTAATTTGGACATCTCTGTGGTTGATGCACTGTACTGTACTGTTGAGACTGAGACCCCAGATAAAGGAAAGAAAAGTATGAAGGCAATCTATGGAGAAGAAACCCCAGACAGTAGGCCTTCGTCGGAGACGCCAGTCAGACGATCGACCACCAAACAAAAGATGGAAGAAGCAAAGAGAAGGTCGTCAAGGGAGGCTATCCATGATACCATGTTATCCCAGTCTGAACTGCCCAGAAAGAAACCCAGGAAGTCTTTATGTATGAAAACTAATTCAGATGTTGCTTCTGATGAAAGTCCAATTTCATTCTGCGATAAAGAAATCTGTGATGATCAGAAAATTAATAACGATTCTAGTTTGCCTTTGACAGCTCAAAAGGAAACTGCAGCTGAAGGAGAGTACATATTGGATAAAGCAACAAAGACAACATCTGAAATGACTTGTATCACTGTCATGTCATCAGATCCTAAGTTAAAACAGCAGTTTGAGAGTCTAATGTCATCCGCGTCATCAGAGTTCAATGTTATTCCTCCTACAGCAGAAGACAGCATGAAGAGTCAGTTGGAGTTATTAAATTCACCTAAAGCAGTAACATCTCTGAAGACAAAGAAAAAGACAAAGATGCTGTCTTCTCCGCTGAGTCTACGATTGCGGTCATCACGGTTGGTGTTGAGAGCTCGGCAGAAAGCCAGAGCATCCAGCCGGTCGCCCAGATTGGAGACAATCAAGAGGAAAGCAATTACAAAATTAAGAACTAAGACAACAGGCGTCAAGGACAAAGATGTGTCTGCTAGAAAGAGTCGGAGCAATGCAGAGGTGATTAGCCAGATAGAACAGGACACTGAACTGTCTGTGGAACGTGAGTGTGCACCTGTTTCTGACAGTGCATCGGAGGGTGCAGTTGCTTCAGTAGAAGTGAAAGATTCCGAAGCGATGGATGCAGAGGTAACAGATTTCACGTCCAACATGGCAGTTACTTCAGCAGATGATGAAAGTGCACTCATTCCTGAGGCTGCCGTTGATTCAGAACAGCCAGAGGAGACCTGTGTGACTGATCCTGTGGTTAGTGGTGCGGTTACATCAGAATCAAAGACTGTTTGTATCCTTGATCCCCATACTGCTGAAACTTCAGCAGTCTCAAAGGATACACACACAGTTGACCTCATTCTTGATGGTGATGATGATGATAATTCCACCAAACCAACAGATGGACGTGTAACTGATGTTACTTCAGACAGACCAACGGATGAGTCTGTAACTGAACTTGTAACTTCAGTTGTAACCGATATTGTAACTTCAGCAGAGCCCAGTGATGGACATAAACAAGACATTGATCTTGACAGCATTGCAGCTCCAGTAGAAAGTAATATTGTTGTGTCTGTTGTTGTGACTGAAAGTACAGCTTCTGCATCTGTTCCTATGGCTAAAAATACAAAGTCTGTTTTAGATTCTTCGACAACAGGAGATGTTGATACAGTGTTGACTAGCAGTGACTGTGATAAAACCACTTCTACCCTGACAGGAGAAAGTGAATCCTTCCTGCCTCCATTAGACGAGACCCCCAAGAAGTATAAAATAAGGAAGAAGGTTATATTCCCTCACAGAGTTGTCTCCTCGGATTCCAAGCTGCACGTGTTTGCCAGGTCGCGGTCCAAGTACTCTGACCGAGGGATGAGCATCGTCCGGCGCAGCATCCTCAAAAACCAGGTTTCCGATCAGACGAGTCTCTCGCCCCTCAAACGGTCACATGACTTGTCTTTCCGTCCAATCAGAGTTCACAAGATCAACTCTCCATCTGCCTCTCCCAGTGCCGGAATCCTGAAGCGTCGATTCCTCCACCATTCGATACCAGTTGATGCACCTTCTCCACCGGAAAAAGTAAGTTTTAGATTTTTTTATAAATACAGGGCAACCCTCTATACACTGGACCCTGTCTAAATGGGATAAGTATTAGGTTCCTAGTGTGTTTTGGTTTAGACAGGATTCACAGTATCCGAATGAGAAACCTGCGTGGTCAGATGAAGAATATCTGTATAGACTAGACATAGCTGTCAAGTCAATTACATGAGTATTTCTTTAAGACAGTCTTAAAGGAATACTCATGTAATTGACTTTTCAGCCAATGATAATGTAATTGACTTTACAGCTAATGATAATGTAATTGACTTTTCAGCCAATGATAATGTAATTGACTTTACAGCTAATGATAATGTAATTGACTTGACAGCTAATGATAATGTAATTGACTTGA
>JAECMU010124964.1:0-16702 GCA_016106625.1 Dracogyra subfuscus
ATAAGTTATTTTTATATATATTATATACATATATATACACGTACATACATACATACATACATACATACATACATACATACATACATACATACATATATATATATATATATATACACGTACATACATACATACATATATATATAAATAAATAAATAAATAAATCTGCCAAATCAAAATTGAATATGCATGTGCAATGTATTGACAAAAATCAAAGAAGAAGCTACATGTAAGTACTACACTGTATAAATATCACATGTAAAACATAATTATAAAGTATTTTTTACTGTAAATAAAGTTCATATGATTTACAGAAAATATTCAACAGTTTAATGTCTACCACCTACATCATACAGATTCAGCAGTAGTGTATTAACCTGAGGTACAATATGTGTAGGATCCATCCCCTCTGGTGGAACCATGGTATTATTTCCTTATTTCATTGATGCAGTGCTCCACAACGGCTACAAAACTTTTCATTTTGGGTGCTGTCTGGTCTATGAGAAAAAAGTTTGTTTCATTTAATGACACCACTAGAGTATATAGGTTATTGGATATCAAATAATGCTGACTCGTAGTCAGAGGAAACCCACTACATTTTTTGCATTAGCAACAAGGGATCTTTTATATGCAGACAGGAATGCACATACCATGACCGTTGACCAGTTTAGTGCACTGGTTGGAACGAGAAAAAACCCAATCAGTTCAATGGATCCTCGGAGGTCAGGTGAGCGCTCAACCGACCGAGTCAAATCCCACCTTGATCTATGAGAATGTGCACAAAAGATATCTGTTGTGGCCAACTGTAATCACTTTGCTTAAATGGTTTCTTGTACACCAGTTATCATATATTTGAAACATAATAGCTTATTAAGCAATCATTCCTTTCATTTCATGTGCCATACATGATTATAATTTATATCAAGGGCTAATTACCAAAATATATTATTTCCTTCTAAATGTATCATTTTTCCCCCATAAAATATTTAGATACGGTACTTCTGGTCATTCTGTTCAATATGTATTTTTTGGCTGGAGTTTAATAAAATTACTGTCAACAGCTGCATATCATATAATTGATTTAAAAAAACCACATATGCATTAGCATATTCGTTTACACAACTGTTTATTACTACACAACTGATCTCTGTAAACCACTCATATATTTTAATGACATTCATTAAGACTTCTACTAAATAAAATTAACTCACAGGTAAAAGCCTATTATAAGTAGTATGTACTGTAGGATTAACCATCCACAATTAATGCAGAGACCTATTGTAAACTGACCAAACTTCATATTTTGATGACTAAGAATTAAACAGATCTTCAACCAAAAATAACTGCTTTTTAAATAGCTAGTAACTACCTTACGACAAGGTTGCACAAGCATATTTTACAAGGTAGTAAGTACAGTAAAGTACATTTAGAATCAATGCACCTACAATGAACTACCGCATACAACAAACTTGTTGTAAAGTTCTGTTGTTCCCTCTGTTTATCATTAACAAATGTTAATGTATAGAACAAACTATGTATAACAAATTAACTTTTAAAATGAACCAAACATCTGGTTCCAAACTGTGAAGTAGTGTAAATTGGTGTATAAACAACAAACTGAACATTAAAAACCCTGCACTGCAGTAAACATGACCAGACAGAACAGATAAAAGAATATTTGTTTTTATAGTTAGTAGTTAGTTAAGGGAAATTAACACAACTTGCTCACTTCACTACAGGCTATTGACATTATCAAGGCATGCGCCGAAAAAAACCCACACTCATTTCCAACTTAGCAGCGACACACCATTGGTTACATTTCTAGAAATGTAGGGTAAACTGGCGACCCTGGTTTTGTATTTTATCATCCTGAATAACAGTTATGAGCCCACCACTATTTAAGCAGACAAAAATACATTACAATTTAGGGGGGAAAACATGATTAAATGAACTTTTAATTTGAAGTTCTATTATGCATTTGTTCATGTTTACTGTCGACAATGAATTGTGTTAAAATTTGTGTACATGTATGCTAGTATTACTAGTACATATAAGGTATTTTAAATGAGAAACATCCAATATAGCCGACTTTGGAAATGAAAATGGCAAACATCTTCAAATATGTATAATGAACTACTATTATAATGAACTATCATATGGTCCCTTCCAGTTCATTGTAACAGTACTTTACTGTACATCCTTTCGAACTTACATTTGGAACCTTTTTAGAACCATGAGACCAGCATGTCCCATTCTTGTGATCAGCTTGTTACCAGCTTCTTGCAATCTTGCAACGAGCTTCCAGCACACTTGCGATGAGTGTCCTACAAGCTTGTGACAAGTTTCCAGCATGCTTGCAACAATTTACCCACACACTTGTGACAAAACGTCCTGCAAGCTTATGATGCGCCACCCACACACTTGTGATCAGCTTCCTGCAAGCTTGCAACGAGCTACCTGCAAGCTTGTGACGAGCTACCCACAAGCTTGTGACGAGCTTCCCACAAACTTGTGATGAGCTTCCTGCAAGCTTGTGCCATCATCAATGGTGCCATCTTGCATCTAGTCTAGTTTAAAAAATCCAACAATGATCAGTTTTAGAATGAAAAACATAAACTATTAAAACAAAATATAAGTGCTACATGTAGTCAGTTACATACAAAATTAGTTTTTCTGTATGAAAGACATGTTCCACGTCTGTGGGGGTTGTCTTGACTAAACTGATAAGAAATCTCCTGAAGATCCTATATTATTATTATTATTATTTTAGGTTATATATATTCCTCAACTGTCTAAATAATTGAGACCAACAGAGTGGTGTAAAGTCATTTCTTGTTGGGTTTTTTCTTTTTCTTTTTTTTCTTTCTTCTTTTGTTCCACCAAGCAGGATTCAATCAAACTTATCAATAATCCTTTTATAGCCCTGACCAAGTGTTGTTATTTTTCAGGTCCTGGGCCCATATTTTCGAAGCAATCTTAGTAAATGAAATCGTAATATTATCGTAAGCTATGACGTCACTATGGCGTGTGCTGTAGTGACGTCACACCCTACGATGTTTTTATGATTTTGCAGCGCTAAGAGACCTTTGAAAATTGATTGATAGTGACCTTTTTTTACTTGTTCTCAGGGTTTCAGGATTGTGGCAGCCCAACAGCTCTTCCTCTTTTTCCGTGTCTAGTGATATTCAGTGTTGGGCTAGTAAATAACAGTTAAATAAATATAATATTTTCCCACACCATCTTTATGGCACAAGTCATAATAGCCTTTATAGTGAAATATACTAGTTTATTACCCATATGGTCTACAATAAACAATTACATAAATATCTTATTTTTCAACACCATCTTTATGAATGGTCACAATACTACACTGAAAACTGTTATAGCACACTTTTGATGTCACTGTACATGTAGTTATAGCAGCTGTGATATTGACAACATTCGGCATTATTGTAATTGACATCACAGAATGTTATAAAGTGATTGCAATCATTATTATTTATAAACCATGGTTTGTGGATAAAAAATCAAAAATTATGAAACTAATATGGAAATTGTTTATACCACTCACTCATGCTTGAGGAATAAAACAATTCCAGTTGAGTTTAATAAATTCAGTAAGACACTCCCACTCATGCAGTACATGATTTCTATATACATTGTAGATGGTACATGTATATAATCAAAGGAAGAGGTTTTAATAGTTAGTGGTTGTAAAGGGTAACCTTTACTTTCCCAATGAGCTGCCATTCTCTCTGTTAAGCTATAGAGCTAGCAAAAAAAATAATTGTTTTATTTAACGATGCCACTAGAACACATTGATTTTTTACCGTATCATTGACTATTGAACGTCAAACATATGGTCATTTTGACAGGTTTTTTTTAGAGAGGAAACCTGCTTTTGCCACATAGGCTACTCTTTTATGATAGGCAGCAAGGGAACCTTTATTTGCACTTCCCACAGGCAGGATCGTATGAACCATGGCATTTGTTGAACCAATTATGAATCACTGGTCCGTCATGTGGTTTACACCTACCATTGAGCCTTGCGGAGCACTCACTCTGGGTTTGGAATTGGTATCTGGATTAAAAATCACATGCCTCAACTGGGATCCGAATCCAGTACCTACCAACCTGTAGTCCGATGGCTTAACCACAGCATCACCGATTGAGGCCAGTCTATAGAGCTAGAACTTCAATATGAACTTAGGCTTACTAGCTGTAGACCTTAAAGAGGGTGGTTTCACCATATTTAGAGATGATAATGTGGGGTGGTTGTTTTTCTTTCTTTGGTTATTGGTTATATTTTAATCAATTTGGACATTATGTAGCTTATAGGTGGCTTATGTTTAGTAGAATGCAGTAATGCATGAAACATAGTTTATACCTTCAGCTATATATGCCTATAAGAAATTAGAATTAAATAATTTCATTTACTAGTAAAAAAAATTATATTTTAAAAAGAATCTTAAGAATATATGTCGCATACATTAATTATAGCGACTTCACTGTTTTATGCGTACACATTCAACATACGTACTAAGTTTATCCAGAATTCTTTGCGGTCAACTGACAAAAGAAATAAAGACAGTGACCATGCTATATTTAGCCATAAATTATTTGGGAAACCCCTGTTGTCATCCGGTGCAAGACTTTTTAAACTTATTATTCTAGAGTTAATTATGGAAAGATTATGCATAGTATTAATTAATTTGTAGTTATGTATCACAAATAAATGTAAAAATAACAAATTATTGTAGTTTCAACTTTGACATTTCACCTTTAATCTGTAACCTGTAATCTTTGTTGTGTTTTCAATTACCAGTAATCACTGAAAAAAAACAATCACACAAAAGGTTTTTTTTAACAGTTTGTTGTACATCATTTTAAATTTAGTATCATGAAATATTAGTGTCTTGTACATGTATATAGCACTGCTAAATTCTTCAAATGTTATGCTCACAAACGTTTAACAATACCGGGTATATATATACATGTATGCAGTAAGCACCTGTGCATTTCTTTTGACAAATCTTTGTTAAATATGTCTCAACTGTATCATGAGGACAATCAATTTAGTTTTACAGTATTTGAAGTATTTATTAATATATTACATTTAATTAAAATTTCAATTTGTTTTTATTTCAGTTTGCTGATTTTTAAAACTTTAATAAGTTTAATACCCGGTACTAACTTTCCTTTATACAAAATGCTTGAATTTATTGCTTTTCATAAATATTTTGCTTCAGTCTGCTTTAGGTTAAACTATACAATATAAAACTGCATACATATAGTGCCTAGATAAAAAAACTAATTTGTTTGACAAGAAACACTGCCACATTTATCAGCAATGGTAGTATTAACTACATTATCAAATGTTTGGTACCATATTCTTCCTACTTTGATCTAGCCAGATATTATTTGATTTAGTGCTGCCTGTAATCCACTTTAAGCTTACTGTATGGTCGTTGTAAAAGCAGCAATCGGCCATAGAAGATATTATGATCACGGCTAACAGGATTTCTTCACCTGACCCACTAACATTTTAGAAAATACATTGTATCAGGCCGTCATAATTAATTTAACATCTGGTAGTCTGAAATCGAATTCCCAATGATAAATGAGATGCTTACATATAATTTATTTATAGCTGTAAGTTTGCAATATTTAAGTATATGTAGAACACAAATATAGTTATATTTATTTAGTAAATTGTGTTGAAAAACATGTTGCCCAAATTTGTCTTTGTCAAATAAATGCCAAAAGAAACATGATTTGCAAACGATGTATTAAAAAAACATTTTGAGGGCAAAAGAAGTGGATGCTCTTTTAATAGATCATAAATTTGTCTGCTTATATACTGAACAAAATAAGAAACTTCCAATTTGTACATATAGTATTTGTTGTGTTAAAGAATTCATTGTATAATGTAGTATTAGCCTTGAGCTGTATTATCAGGATTTATGAATTTTATTGATTATTTTTGCACTGTTAATCATCGACAATGTGAAATTCAATTTTCATGTGCATGCATGGTTCGACATTTCCCGTGTAGTATTTGGTCAGTTTGTTTTACTTGTCTTACTAACAATGTGGTCAAGTGAACGAAAATGCTTCAACATTTGTAAACAAATTAACATTATTTACATTGTAGCATTTTTGGTATGCCAAGAATACCCAATAATTTACCCGAATGGGCGATTGGCATGCTTGATTCTGGCATGTCGACAGAAGACATTGCAAGGCATGTTGAGAGTTCTAGTCGAGCGATACAAAATCTTCGCATAATATTTTGAATGACAGGAAGCACCAACGACTTGCCACGTCGTGGACGTCCACATGTTACAACGTGTTGTCAAGACCGCTATATCATGAACATGCATTTGCGCAATTGATTCCAAACTGCCACTGCTACTGCTGCTAACACACCTGGGCTTCATAATAACCCGAATCAGTGGGCAAACTGTTCGTAAAAGTCTGCGGAATTTTGCACCAAACTGTTAAATAAGACATAAACATGTTTTAGATTGCCATGTTGACAATCTCTAGCAGTGTTATATGTACACAGAATATAGGCAAAGATCAGAAGGTCGGAACGATATAACACACCACTTACTGTGCAGTTATTTCTTATATAATTGCAATTTCCACTCACGTTGAACTCTCTTATGTATTCAATTGCACCAAGCCATCAATAATCACTTGCAGTCTTCTGGTATCCCAGCTATAGAATCCATGAAAACTGAACACATTTTATGTCATAAAGCTGGTCTGTTTTGTGTCAGAATTAACAAATTCTGTTATATCACAACTCAAAATAAACATATGCATTACAGAATATGAATATAGGACATTACCCCACTGTTTTTAATTTATAAACAGCTAGCTCTTCATTTGCATACTTGAAATTTTGACTAGAATAATGACATCACTATAAACTGATTTGAGTTCAAATGGCTTTAATCGATTGAGATAAATACATTAACAGTATTCACACTGAATTGTAATTTAAAACCAATTTCGTCAAACCGATCAGAGTGTAAATAAAACATGTAACAGCTAGGGCTATAAATGTAGTGGACATATAGTTTACCTAGTATTTATAATATAATAATATGTGTAATGCCAAACCCAACTGTTTATATAAAAAAATTGCACAATAAGAAAATAGTGTATTTAAATGGAATCAGTCTTCAGATTTTGGAGAGCATATTTGTTTTCATCGGTAAAATAATGTTCATGAGATCTAATTATCATAGAGTTTCTTTCACAAACACATCAAAGATTGGCAAGATAGCAACACCTACAAATGATGCTAATTAATGCCTTGTATCTGAGGCTGCCTATATGCAGTTATATTTATTAATTTCCTGATCAATACCAAACACTATATCTTGATACACAGCTTACAGTTTGATAATCTAAACAGCATGGAAGAAAGGTCAGCGCCTATCAAGACAATCAATCATCAGGGATTCAGTCTTTGATGGATGCATTAAGATCTTGGTGCATGGCAACACAAATGCTATCAAAATTCAAAATGACATCAATTACTGCGCTTTAGCTAGGGTCAGTAAAATATGATGGAATGTCATTACAGTTCATTGACCACTTCCTCAAGAATGCTTTTGAAATCAAACAAACTCTGAAACCATCCCATAACCATTTTGCATGTATCACGAAGTGCACTGTTATATTCAAATGTTGAACTTCATATCCACTATTCTGTTTGTTGGTTTAATACCAGGCTTCTAAAAATTACGGGAACAATTGTTTCATTCACTCATCATTCACACAAATCTAATTAGTGTGACCTATTCTCCGTTTGTGCATTAAATTTAGCATATTATTTACATGAACATAACAGACACAAAGAAAATGGGTTACCTGAATTTATTTTTGCATAACCCATAAATGGATTCTGCAAATATTCAAATCTCAAGAGGCCTGAATACAATATGATTATGAAGCCTTGTAAAGTTGTTTTTGGAAGACAGTATAGTAAACCTCACCCTCTAAAATGGGGACAAACAACGACTCATCATTAATGACATTAACAAATTAGATACTAACAAACTATCTATTAACTTCTACAAATATAAATAGTAAATATTTGGTTACAGCATTGCTGAAGCAGAGAAGACAGTTTCTCAAAACTGGCTTAACGGCGCAGACCCTACATTTAACTCATAAAACGTTTACACAAAATTTAGTTAATTTACAAACCTGTAACTCATTTGGATAAAGTTACAATATAGTGAAAGAAGAGACTGTGTTTTTTAAAAATATGAAAAATACTATTTTTGGTACTACAAACACCAGGATGACCAGAAACACTTTAGTTCAATGGAAATGGATAATCTAAAGAATAAATATAAGTAATATTTGATTTCAGTGATCACAAAGGACTCTAATGGTGAAAAATATGTTGTATAGTGCTTAAACATTAGGTATGTATGTCCTTTAATTTTCTCCTTTTGGGCCCCATGCATCCCTCAGGTCAGGGTCAGAATGATAAAATGTACAACTTTGTTCCTTCAAGTATCAAGGAAGTTTCCCCAAAAAGCTGGTTGGAACTGGCCAGGTAGTAGAAAATATGACACACACGACAACAGATGAAAACAAATCGCAATAGGTCCCAGACTTGAAGTTATTTATACAGTAATTTGATTAGTTCATCAAAATATGAGCATATAGGGCCTGTATTTGCAAATCAACATGTTAGGAAATAAAAGGCAATTAATTATCTTCATTAAATGTGTATTAAGGTTTTAAAAATTACATTTTATTTCTTGGAAACAGTTTTATGATGTATAATAAAAATTAAAAAATCTGTAAAATCAACACACACAAATAAAGTAAAAATGGTAAAATAATAAATAATATTAGGATAAAATATGTTCGTTCTCTCTCTCTCTCTCTCTCTCTCTCTCTCTCTCTCTCTCTCTCTCTCTCTCTCTCTCTCTCTCTCTCTCTCTCTCTCTCTCTCTCTCTCTCTCTCTCTCTCTGTTTTTCTTTTTTCTTACAAAACAGAATCATGTCTTCTTCCTATTGAAAACTTCTCCCTTTCAAATTATGGCCGAGAAGTGATTTTGCCTTAATAACTGGGCGTAGCTTTACACCAGTAATACTTATACATTAAACTGTATATATTAAGACTGTCTATACATCTTAATATACAAAATGCATGCAAATCTGTTGTAATTTATATATACTTGCTTTATGTCAAAACCACACAACTTGAAAAACTGGAGTCATAAATAAAACAGTACATATCAATAATGCAGGTAACAAACAAACCATTCTGTAGTTCTGTTTTATCAGAATCCTGTGCACCTTTCCTTTTCTTTTTTCGCTTAATGGGTATTTTTGGTATTTCTTTACATCCATGATCAGAAGAACATCTTTCCTGTTGTACCGGCTCACTCAAGTTACTCTGGCTTCCTTGGTAATCCTTAGCAACACTTTTAATCGAGTCCGCCTCATCATAACCACTTTCATAGCCACTAGTCCGCCGACTTTTACTCTTCTTTGATTTGCTCTCAATACAACAGCAAAATCCAAGCAAACTTTTAGCCGAGAAGCTGACGCTAGATAATTTGTGTGCAAACATTGACAGACACTTGCAGGAATTTATCAAATTTTACATATTATCTTTCATGCAAGTCAACTAGAAGCAAACCCATTTTCAGTGCTTCAGTATTAAAAACCAATAAATATGCAATCTAATATTGTTAGTTTTATTCACAACCTCCAGTGTCAAACAGTTATATCCACACAAATTAAATTTTCAGTATTTGAATAAAATTATCTGTTGTGTCATCAATCTCTAGATGTATTCTTATAGTTTCCATTTATGGAAATCCTGGAATGTTCAACTGCTAATGGCTTACAGGTGCCAGTTAAATGCAGTGAATATTTAAGCTGCACGGAGCTCTGTAACATTTACACTGTGAATACTCACACACTGCTAGGTCATTGATAATATTGCCAACATTATTGATTAGGTAGGGGAGATAACAGCTCTCCTATTCAATAAAACAACAGGCTCAATGCTGTTTCGAAAGGAAATCAATTTGATACATTGTGTGGTAAAGTTAATTATCCATATAGTTGAAAGAATTTAACGGGCGGTACAAACATATGCATCATAACTATAAGTACAAATGGTAAGGCATAATGTATTCATTGAACCTGTTAAGTGGAATGCATGTGAAACATGTTTCTATATACAAACAATACAAGATGACTAAGGCTTCATTTGAAGGACTGATCTCCAGAAGAATAATACACACATGGTCAGTCTTAAAGAGACATTCTCAAGTTTGCTGCATTGTAAGATATTTCGACTAATAAAATATTTCTACGATTAAACTTACGTATTAAATATATTTTCTTGTTTAGAATATCAATGTCTGTATATTTAATGTGTTTCTGGTTGTCTTAATATTTATAAGAAGCCCAAACTGGATTTCGTCTTCAAATAATTTCATATGTACGAAAAAAATAAAAAATTGTAGGAAATAAAATGAAAATTAACTTAGTACAAATATTAGAATGATCAGAAATATGTTTAATACAGAGTCACTAATATTCTAAACAAGAAAATATATCTAATATGTAAGTTCATGTGCAGAAATATTTTATTAGTCGATAACATCTTAAAATATTGCAGCAAACTCAGGAATGTCCCTTTAAAGAACACTAACCCTGAAATGATGCTAAGAGAACAATCGGTCACTGAGGAATTAACTGAGAAAAATTGCATGTACAATATTAACTTGATGAATTAGATGTAATGCACCTGACACCTGACTGAGGTAAATGTCACCGTGCACATTTGCCTTTAGATAATAAACACACTGAGAGACAAATAAGAATAAATTTCATTAAAAAATGTTTGTTTTTTAAATCACATCAATCTTTCCTTTTAGGCATTTCCATGTGAATCTCGTTACATTTTTTGCACACTTTTTAAACTATATCTGGGTATATCTGTTACAGTTGTGTATTTTAAGATTCCAACTGTTGTATGCATGAACCTATTTGCATAAGGTATTAAATGATATCAACAAAAACTAACATGATTACGTAATTAATATTTTAAATGCATCTAATTATCACGTGACTCGCGTTACACAAAAATGAAAGTGCCAGAAATAACCATAACTCTTCAAAATTCTTCTCAAACTATAAATGACATGAATTCATTAATACCTATAATTCATTAACAACTAAACAACTAAATCAGATAATGAAGAAAGTGAATTAAATTATTTTCCACATGTAGGCAATATCTTGCATAATTAGCTTTTCTGGACAGTTAGAAACCTTGAAACCCAAAATGACCACAGCAGTTTACTGTGAAGAGTTGCTTCAATGTTTTTACTATTTGTTATGAGTGTAAAATATTTCATTAGGTTTAGCTAGCCATTTCCAGATTTTGCCAGCAGGTACATGTGTATGCACTTTCGAAAGACAGGACAGTACATACCACAGCCTTTGATAAATCAGTCTGGTCAGAAAATGGGTTCACTGAGGTGGGTCAAGCTCTTTCAACACAAAATGCTATGTTAAAATGACATGTATGTAGGCTTTTATGTCCAGGTGAATATACTACAGTGGTCTCAGTTATTTATCTTATTTTGGTCAAAATATGAAAAGAATAAACAGTCCTACTGTTTTCCTTAATTTTCCTTTCTTCCAGTTAAACTTTGTTTACATGGTTCCTAAGTATAAATTAGTTAACAGCTTGTTCTGAATGTGTACGTAAAACTCTTTGGACTTGGACTTGGACTTGGACATAAATTATTTATTCTTTTAGTTGAACTTGGTTTTTGTGGATGTTGAAAAAAAATGCTTAATGAGCATGTGGTTTCATAAACAAACAGGAAGTGAGATGGATTCTGGGGGAAATTATAGCACTGGCCTTTTTGATAAATCTATGAAACTAATTTAAAGGCTATCTTGATTAGAAAACTTAAAAGAAAACTATAACATTCAGTAAAAACATTGCGACTTACATTACTCTATCTCATTTTCTTTTTGTGACTCATACTGTATTGGAGAGATAGAGAGACAGTCTTGTTGTTGGCATCCTTGTCTTAAGTAAGGACAGGGGATGCAGATATACCATTGTAGATGGTCAACAAAAACGTGCTACCTGGAGCTTTCTATATATCAAGTTGAAAGGTGGAATTTCTATAAAAGTAGCCATAGCAAATAGGTGTTTTCCTGCAACTACAGCTTATTTCCTGTCAAATCAATTGCACTCAATGAAAAATCAATTAACAAAAATTATACCATTTTCTCTGTTGCCATGGAAATGTCCTATTGCATAACTGAGAAAAACAGTGACCAGCAATCTTTCAAGAAACTGTAATAACATGTAGCTACCCCTAAAACCACCACCACCACCACAAAAAACCAACAACCCCTTTGTAACAACTATATGTATAATACACACACACACACACACACACACACACACACACACACACACACACACACACACACACACACACACACACACACACACAGAGGAATGGTCAAGCATACTGCTTCGATAGAACTAAAAATGAAGTCCCACACTTGTGTTTAAGTAAATCCTTTTATTTTACACTGAAGTGTCAAAATAACATAGATAGTTTGCCAGTGCCCTAGCTCTCTCACCCCACTCCAACCTACACTTCCGGCGACTCCACCATGACCCTTGCCCTCGGCAATGCTCCTATCGTGTCTCTGGTCTGCCAAGTGGCCACTGGAAAGAGCAAGGCAGTCAACCAGCCAGGCGCCTACTCCTATAGGGCGGGAAACTCAACTCCCGCTATGCCAAGATGGTCCGTCTAAATATCAACATTAAGGACACCAAGAAGCTCTTCGTAAATCCTGACCGACTCCAGTTTGAGCCCCTGGTGGATTTTGAGGGGGTAGTCTGCACTGAGTTACATCATTCAGCAAGTCAAGAAATGGGCTGCATGTATCAGCTTTCACCACCACAACGTAATCAGGCAGGCTCTCATCATACCTTGGATAGATAACCTCACTATCAACCAGATAGTCAAGAAAATCTACAGGAAGGCCTACCACTAGCCCAAAGTTCAAGATCTCCTTCTTGAACCTCCAGACAACGGAACTACTCCCCCCAACCTTTTTCTCACCTCCTGTGAGTATGGACTTAGTCAAGACTTTAAACTTTTTGGCCACCATTTCTAAACATTTTTTATTATTTTGTAAACAGTCTGATACCCTTTACCTTTGGCAGTCTGTCTAAATTGCTCCAATCACCTTCAACGTTTGGATAAGCACTAAAATGTTTTGTATGGCCTTTTAACTGACCAGTCATGATTATTCTCAACTTTGCTCATTTTTTCTCAAATTGGCCACTGGCAATGTCAGAGGTTAAGTCTGGGATAGGCATGGCTGAACCTTAAGTTGATGGGGGCACCCGCACCATCTTTCAACCATTTCTCAACTGAATTAGTACAACAAATGGACACACAAACAAAAAAATTATAACCTACCCTACTCACTAAATCCTGACTGAAGTACTTGCATCATTATTAACAAAATAAATCTTCCAAGCAACATTTGTCTTCCATTTTAAATTTGCTAAATAGACGGAACAACTTGCCCTGCACATTAAGAAAAGTACTGACTTAATGTGTGCCCTACACTAGTTTTTAAGATAAAAACATACAAATAGTGAAACGCCACCGTGATGATCATTTGTTTGACTCTATTTGGCAAATATCACCTTTTAAATGTTACAGTTTATGCATATGTGTATATTATCAATTTTATTCAAGTCTCTCTCCCCTTCCCCTCTCCCCAGAGGATAGACTAGTGATGACGTCACATTAGATTGATTAACAATATTATTCCCCCCTCCCCATCTAAGTCTGTGCATCTAAGCATTTGTGTTATATTTTAAAGTTAAAATCTTTCTTTAAAAATATTTGTTTCACTGCCACAGCAGAGCTCTACGTTAACTTTTTAAGGCACCT
Organism: Dracogyra subfuscus; assembly: GCA_016106625.1. Taxonomy (NCBI): domain Eukaryota; kingdom Metazoa; phylum Mollusca; class Gastropoda; order Neomphalida; family Peltospiridae; genus Dracogyra; species Dracogyra subfuscus. The sequence goes on from JAECMU010124964.1 coordinate 14,004, forward strand.
GTTCTGTAGGACATGCAAAAAATAAAACTACCTGTCCCATCAGATATACCACATGTCCTTGAAAAGAAAATTGCCACAATGTTTTCATGATGTGATTATATTATTATGAAAACCACAAGTTTATGCTTCATCAGAAAGTGATAAAAATTAAATTATTTAGCAGATAGTTGATGATGGTTTTTTTTCTCCACTGGATGTCACGTTATTGTTTTCAATAGGGCATTGACAACATAGTCTATGGTGCGAAATTTTCCATCTGCATTACCCTAATTAAAAGTATTTTGCCATCTACTTTCAATCTTGTTGATTCAACTATTTATATCAACTATTTATATAGATGAAAGTATGATGTATGTAGGTCTTTTGTTGTTTACATTTGCTACTCTGCCAATTACTTCCAAATTCTATGAAATCACTGCACGTTTTTTTAATTGATTATGAAGGGTTGTTTTGTGAGAAAATACTTATGTAAATATACGCCACCCCTGGCCCTTTTCCAGTCCAGCAGACGACAGCAATTGACCAATGACCAATGTAGCATAAGCTACATAAAGCCATGGCTTGCCATAAGTATCCCAATTGATCTGTTGTGTTATGGCATTTTAACGCATGCATATTGGAAGTTACTGAAATATCAACTTCCGACATTGGGACAGAATCAACAAGATCATGTTCACACTGAATAAATGCGAAAAATGTGCGATATCATTGGATTTTGAAGTACATGTTCGGTCGGATAGGTGAAATGGGGTATTCACATGTCCCCAGTAAATTCTACCTGTCCCGGACTGGTGAACAATCGTTACTGTCGAGCCCTGCACAGTACAATGTTACCATGTTACTACTGAAAGTAAAATGTAATAGATTTTTTTTTTTAAACAAAAGTAATGAGCTTTTTTAGTGGCACATCCTGTATTTACTTGCCTGTGCAGGCATGATGGCAAATAAGTCTACACAGCAAACACTAAAACAACTACTGTTCACAGAAACAACAAACGGTTAATGGATCCAATTCTACAAATGTGTTCCTTGCTCATTATTTTGGATAACACAAAATGACAATTAAAAAAAGGCCATATCAAAATTGATGTTTATTCAACAAAAGTTGTCTGTTATTATAACTGTGTAAATGAGCACAAATAGTGTTCATTAGCCATATAGAACAATTAATATTAAATGTTATGAAACAGACTATAACTAAAAATAGGTCATCAACCCTTGCAATTGGCAATGCCGTGGAGATTGCCGTGGAGTTTTTCATTCTCTGCAGCACTTATTTTTACTGTGGACTACATTGGATTTTTTTTTCAAGATGTATTTTCTCCTTACCGGTATTGTAAAAAATAATACACTTTGTGAACTAAAAACAAATTAAAAGTAAATAACAATAACTACACTGTTATTACTAAAATATCTCAATCTCAGCTCTGTCGGGTATGATTGGAAATATATATAAGTTCTCAATCCAAAGTTCAACTGGCAAGTGTTTTGCTAATGTTAGCAAACTATTTGATTGGTTCCTGACATGGTCATTTGGTTTAATGTAAAGAACATAAACCAGTCTAGCAGACATTTTTCTGCTTGGTCTGGTTGAACTTGGTCTAGCATTAAAGCGAGTTCCAACTAGATCATTGCACTCTGTTGACTGTTCATAGCACGTGCATAGCGGTGTGTGTGTGTGTGTGTGTGTGTGTGTGTGTTTGTGTGTGTGTGTGTGTTAACTGACAGCTTATACATTGCTGAACTGTAGCTATGCATGATAATGAAATATTTATATATATGTACCTATATAGAGAGAGATCGTTTCGATAATTTAATCAAATTTTCTCCGACATTTACATTGACAAAATATACTACCCTTTACCCAAAACAGAACAAACTTTACCAATTTACTTGGATTTGAAAGGAGCTTTCGGTCTTGGTGACAGATTTCCTAACAGCAATTATGCCTCTATTAATTAAAGAGAATTATTTAAATTCTATGTAGCATTAAATATATTCTGATACTTTGATATAATGTAATTAAAAGATAAAGATTGAACTGACACAGGGCATAAAATTTGACTTTTTCAGACGAACGATATGTCGTTCGTGTGGTTTTAGTGTTTGCACGAACGATTTTCTCCAGTTGTTCATATACAACTGAAAAGATTAAAAATGCAACGGTAATCAAACGAAAATACCAAAATATAATTATTTCTGGCATGCAGGGACTAACTAGAAAGCTGCCGTTTATATTTCAGCACACATAATCGTTTCTTTTACAAGGGAGTACTTGTTAGCGTCAAACAAAAATCTGAATGAAAAGGGGATTTCCCCCGGAAACATTAAGCTTCCCAGTGTGAACGGAAAGAACCGAAGTTCAGCGAATTCTCCATCTATCCAATCGATGCTGCAGCTCACGTTTTATTACGTTCTAATTTCCACTTCGGAATTTTAAAGTCCCTTATTAAACATACTATTTTCTTGGCTGTGCATGCCAATTGTCATATTATAATAAACTGATTTAGCAAGGGTTGTATTTGTTTCCGTTGCAATGCATGTCGTTTCAGAATTAATGAATATAATTATTTCTACGTAACTACAAAGGTGTCGAAAAGAAGGCCAAAATAAAAATGCATAGACCAAAATTAAAATATGCATTTCACTGTGATTTCGAAATGTCCCAGAGGCAATTACTAGTAATTCCTATAACAGGA
>JAECMU010124995.1:3903-18909 GCA_016106625.1 Dracogyra subfuscus
TGGAGCAAACCTCAAATTCAGACAAAAATACAAATACTAAAAATGTGCTAACCTAAGACCTGTTTTACCATGTATTTTCATCAATCTACCTACAATATTAGTTATAATCCATGTAAAAATGCGTACGGTAGTGATTTGTTTGCAACCCTATATAGCGGTTTGGCAGTAATGCTAATATGAATAAATGTTCTAATGCAGATTCGGGCATTTTCGTTTAAATCGGACAAAAGCCTACCCCTACCCCCGCCCCCTCCAAAACGGGAGCCTAGCCCGTACGCCTATGACTCGAGCATATTGATTGGTTAATTATCAACATTTGGTAATTCTGACATGGGCATAGAGGAAATCTGCTACATTTGTTCCATTAGTAGTAAAGTATCTTTTATATGCACCATCTCACAGACATGACAACAAATTTCAAGGCCTTTGATATACCAGTCGTGGAGTACCAACAGCGATCAGTCCTAGAGCCTTGACCAACACTGGCAACAGCGCATCGGGGGAGCGCTTTACCACTGAGCTACGTCCTTTGACAAAGAGGACACAGCTCAAACTAAACATATATTTTTTCCTATTTTTGTGGGAGGTGCAACCCCGCTATGTATGGCCCTGATTAAATTGGCATTTAGCTGTACAAAGCAACTCAACGGCTTGGATTACTGGAGTCAAGGGTCAGACTAGCGATAGCTTATCTCCCTTTCTTGTAATGTTGAACATGCGCAAAACGCACAGTGAGTGCGATGCCGAAATTGTAAAATGGCGGCCACTTACGGGACGGGCAATCAAAGCCCCCCTGTAATAGGCAGGCCGTTGGAACGTGTTTTTGAGGATGCACAAACCACTGGAGAAGTTAATCTTTCAGGCAGGAAACTTAAGGATTACCCTAAAATTTCCAGCAAATATGATCTCGTCGATACGATCGCAGCAGGTGAGACACATTTTTGGTTGTTTTCTGTACAGAGTGATTTCCACCGTTACTGTCAAACGAACCCATGAGCAGACAGCCACATTGTAAACACACTAGTATGTGGCAGAACTTAGAGATACATGAAAACTAACACAACAGTTACATACCGACTATTTTGTCTCACGTTGTATGAGTAAGAGTAGCCAGTATGTAACAGGATACTTTCTTGACAGCTAACTTTGATTGTAGAGGCCCTAATTGGGATTGTTATTATATGTTATTTTATTATGACATATTCCCAGTTTTTCTTTGTTCATAATCTTATGAAATTTTGCTGTAGTGTATGATATCTGCCCAAACCCCCCACCCCCTTTATTATTTTTAGTTAGGGTTAAGCCTAAGGGTTAGAGGTTTGTGTTTAACAGTGTTAGGAGAGGGAGAACTGGTCAGATATTTTTTTCTGTTATTTCTTTTACGTTCATCTGGATATGAAAACCCCCATCTGCAAACTTATGTGAGAAGAAGCAGGGCTTGAAACTTACCAAAAAATATGGTGGCCCCAAAAATAATGGATTTTGGCAAATTATATTAAGTGAACCACAAACAAGATTTTAAAATGGAATAAATATATGCAATACAAATATTAATAGTGGCTCATTTGTTATAGCTCTAAAGAAGATTGACCAAATATATTATTTGGCCAACTAACACCATTAATTTAGTATAATTACAAATGTAAGTTGCCCAAACAGGACATTCTTCATATTTGGCGACCTGGCCAAAGGCCGTTTCGAGCCCTGAGGAGTTTTTGTTTAATGAGACACCACTGGGGCACATTGATTAATTGATCAAACCTTGCTTTTTAAGGTGCGTGGGTGAAATCGTACAGCGCACATAATTTCAATCTGACGAGTGTGAAAAACAGCACACGTTACACTCAACAAACGGCACACATAAGCAGTCTTCGCCATGAGTAAAATCAAGGCGAGCTGTAGATCACTCTCCTTAATTGAGCCAGGCGAGCAATCGCTCTCCTTATTAAATATGTTTGAACAAATGTGCCATGTATTACTATATAACATTACGTTATCGATCGCTATTGCGCGTACATTTCTGAGACCTTTGTTCACAGTCTGATTTTCATACATAGTTCAGGTGAGTAATCACTTGCGAGTATGTTTTTCTAACTTCAATTTAATTTTTTTTAAATCATAGCTAAAATGTAAGGTGATCGATACGCCGCTCGTCTTAAACATTTAAGGCATGTGCGGAGGCGAGCACGAGCTATCGCTCACCTTTCATGGCGAAGACTGCATAAGGAAATGGGTATATTTATTTCCACTGTTTACAAAAATCAACAGTTTTCGTAGCTCATTTAGCTGATAGGAAAGTCCTTTTATTAAAACAATAAAAAATAAAAACAAGACTGGTATTTCTCAGTCTTGAACAAATCCGGGAAATACTGGTTTAATAAACAATTTTGTCGATGTACCAGTCAAAATCCAATCGGAGCTACGCCGCCTATCTTATTTATTTTGGAGAGTGGTTTTTGACTCGCCGTATCATATTGAGGTGTGCAATTTTTTACTCGCCTATAATTTTCAAAAAACAAGGACTGATTGATAATCGGCTATTAGATGTCAAACATTTCGTAATTCTGACAAGTAGTCGTCCGAGGAAACCAGCTACATTTTTTCTAATGCAGCAAGGGTTCGTTTATATGCATCATTCCAGACAGGACAGCACATACCACATCCTTTGATATACCAGTTGTGGTGCATTAGCTAGAACAAGAAATAGCCCAATGTGCCTGCTGACCGTAATCGATCCCAGATTGTGCATCAAATGAACGCTTTACCACTGGGCTTTGCTTTTTTGTTGTTCATATCCTGATGTACGTAAAAGAAATAAAAGACAATCCTTAAAACAGTGCTGAAGGTGAAAATACATCCAAAGAAAAGCCAATGTTTTTTTAACGTAATGGTGGCGAGATGGCTGGGCAGTATGAGTTTGTGTTTATGCGGTCGCTGTACATCTATGCTAACGAAAATCGAATGTGTTTGTTACAAAAACATACAAGTGGTACCAAACTATACTCATGATTGTCTGACCAGCTGTAACCAGGTCACTGGTCTGATTTGGTCAGTGTTCGACAATTGTTTGAGAAAGTCACTAGCGCTGTACATCTATCATTCTATGCTAACTAGAATGTGTTTGTTAGAAAAACATACAAGTGGTACCAAACTATACTCTGATTGTCTAACTGGCTGTGACCAGGTTACAGGTCTGATTTTGTCAGTGTTTGACAATAATTGTTTGAGAAAGTCGCTAGCCCCCACAGAAGCTGTGACTGTAGTGCCCTGTGTATTAATATTGTAATAGTTCTAATACAGGTGATAAGCACCACTAGCCCAGACCAACATTTCACTAGTCAGGACTAAGAGCTAGTGGATTAGTTGGACTCTGATTTGGTGTGATATCACAAAACTAATGCAGGGCTTGACCTTAGTGGCAGCCCGGGGTGTTTTGGCTACCAATTTGTTACCTGGGCTACCAGATATCTAAACCCAGTAGTCTGCCAGGCTACTAGATTTCTTTTGCACATCCAGTTACTTCGCAATCAACAAGACACTGAAATACCCAAAACCCCACCTAAAACAACATGTTTAAATAAAAGTAATTAATTTAGCTGTTTTTTAATTTATTTAAATTATGAGGTTGCCAATTTTTATTGAGGGCTACCAGATTTTATAACCTGGTAGCCCCACTTAAAAATTTTGCGGTCAAAATATGAAAATATGTAACAGTTCAGAGCATTTCTATAACAGAATTTTGTGTTTGGTTTGGAAAAAACAAGCAAACATTAAGAGAACTCGGATCAAGTCTTGTGTACGATGACTTCAAAAATTCATAAGATTGAACCATAATCCATTATATATGCTGTTTTATGTTTGTACATTCCATTTCATTACTGTATATATTGAGATTTAACTGGATACAGGTAATGAATGTCATTTAGAATTTTTGATCTATTTGTATAAAAAAGATAGTTTTCTCTGTCTCTCTCTCTCTCTCTCTCTCTCTCTCTCTCTCTCTCTCTCTCTCTCTCTCTCTCTCTCTCTCTCTCTCTCTCTCTCTCTCTCTCTCTCTCTCTCTCTCTCTAGCTTGAAGGCGATTTGCTTGATTTTCACCTGCCTGCTACATTGCTATTCGCCCTCGCATGAGAGTGCGTAATGTTTGAAATACAGAATACGTGTTTAAAAGTACTTAACCTCGGCCAGACTGTCTTTGCGTAGAACCCATTGAGGGATACAGCTCCATGGTAGAGTGCTTGCCTAAAGACTGCTGGGTTCCAGGATGGAGGCACAAAGCAGCACTTTATATTGACTTGCCAGTTGGCCGGTAGATGAAAATAATCACTAACCAACTCGGGATTGTTACATGTCCGACAACATTGCAAGTATTAATATGGAAATACTTGAATCATTGTGGTTAATACTAATAGAAGAACATGCTGGTGTTTTTTTTTAATGACACCATTAAAGCACATTGATTAATTAATCATTAGCTGTTGGATGTTAAACATTGGGTACTTCTGACATTTAGTCTTCAGCAAGGGTTTTCTTCCAGAGGGTAAAACAGGTATGATGCCATACCCAAACATTTATGCTGGTTTTAAAAAAGAAATTAACCTTTTGACAAAATTAATTTCTTTTGTATGATTTTCTTAAAACTAGCCCTTAATTCAACCCATTTCTTTTTCTGGGGAAGGCCCCCATTAATCCAGTTGACTGGTTGCAATCAATTCCATAGTGCCATAGCAGAAACACTGCTGCTCTTTATTGTTATGAGTAGCCTGTGTGGTGGCATAGAGTTGGCTTACTTTCTTGATCAAGTGTTGAAATGTATTAGACAGAAAATAGGACTTCATAATTTAATAAAGTATGTGCTGAAGTGTTGTTAATTTTTTTTTAGCTTGATGGCGACTTGCTTTTCCCAGTTGGCTACGGCCAGGGTATTAAACTTTGACTTGACATCCTTGACCTTTGTACATGTTAGCATCGTTTTACGAAGAAAAAGAGAGGGAATCTTCAGTTTCATTAACAAAAACATCTTATTATTATATTATTATTAAGCTAAGTTAGAATGCAGGGCTCAAACTTAATAGCGACACCAATGGCATTGCCGTTGTTGAGATACAAATTGCCGTAGATAGAGAGAATCATCGATGGCATTTTTGTGTCATTGATAAAGCTCCTCAACAATGGTGTAGTGTATACACCTGGTGTACATTATCTGCCAGCATTTAACATTTACACATTTAAAAGAGGTCTGCATATGACAAGATAGCCTTTCAGTCAGGTTTATTTTCTGCAATGTCATTAAAAGAAGTAGGCTCAAAATTGCAGTAGGAGACAAATTCTTAAATTTGAGCCCTGAGAATGTAAACAAATTTATACTCGATATACATGTACATGTATATACAGGGCTTTAGATCTCACTAATTTGGGCACAACAGGGACTTTTTTTCTTCTAAGTACAGGAAGGTTCATTTTAGGTCAATACTATCATCATAACAGCTACTGGAGAGTTGTCAATATTCAAAAATGCATTTCTAGCTGTTTTAATGAAAATAAACTTAATATTTCATTGGTTTTGAGGTGAGATATTTTGAGGTCAGTAAGTTTATACTTAATTTGGACATGATTATTTTAGTCAAGTTATGTATTTTGGGCACAACGTTTATCGCCTCGACTTTAATGCAATCTAAAGCCCTGATAAATGTACTTGTATTTGTTCAAATTAATATACTATAACTGTTTTGCTGTACAACACATTATTGCGTTTAGTCAAGTTACGTATCATTTTCAGTTTTCAGAATTCTATATCTTTATATAATAATAAAAACTGGGAATGATTTAAAATCAGATTTGGAATTTTTCACTCCAATATTTGAAATAAAAAACAACATAGCCTTTGAGGAATGGTGGAGAATGGTGCCGATTGTCGGAGTCTAGAAACCTAGCTGATTAAACCTGTGAGGTTGGAACAGTTTGTTCATTTCATGATAGCTGGTGAGAGACTTCATCTTGTTAATGGCTGTTGGCAAGGTTTTATCCACTTGATTTCAGTAACTCACTGCCGTCTGTTTTACTTTTTATCTGCACTACATGTACTAGCAGGAGTCGAAATAGACTGAAATTCCTTCTAGATATTGGATCCGGCAAGCTACAAATTCTGCAGGCTCAAATCATGACTTGCCAGATGAAACATAATTTAGTCAAAATACTGTAATTTTATATGAATGTAAAATAACCAATCTTGTCTCACAGTGATACTGACTCCCCAAGAAAACCAGGGAAGGATGTAGCCCAGTGGTAATGTGCTCGCTTGATGCACAGTCAGTTTAAGATTGATTTCCGTCAGTGACCCCACTGGGCTATTCTCGTTCCACCCAGTACTCCACAACGGCTATGGTATGTACTATCCAGTTAATGGGATGGTGCATATAAAAGATCCCTTGCTGCTAATCAGAAGCTTAGCCCATGAAGTGGCGACAGTGGGTTTCTTCTCTCTGTATCCGTGTGGTCCTTAACCATATGTCTGATGCCATATTTAACCATAAATAAAAAAAATTGTGTCCATCGTTAAATAAATCATTTTCTTCCTTCCCCAAGAAAACCAGCCATGATGGCAGTATTTCGACCCCTGACTAGTGATGTTCCAATGGTCGATTATAAGCGAAATATGATCGGTTTGGCTCTTATCAATCATGAATGCAGTGTCTGCACTTAACTTCTTTTTTTGCAGTTGCCATCCGGGCAAGTGGTGACAGCATTTTCACTTGCCCAGTTAGCATTTTCACTTGCCCGAATAATATTTTCTAAAAAAACAACAATATTGCAACAGATTATAAGAGAAAACACGAAAACAAATTTTAAACCAGTCGCCAGGCGGGCAACCTTACTGTGGGTTTTCAGTCACGCTTTGTTGTTTTCAGTTGCCATGGGCGATCGGGCGACCGTTAAGTTCGAACCCTGTGAATGTGATGATCAGTTATAAAAATCCTGAATTGTGTGGCAAAATGTTAATTCTAATTGTTCCTCCAGGTTTGATGATGGAATTAATGTAAATTAGTTTGTTTTCAAGTTTGTTTTCAAAGTGTACATGTATGCATAAATTTATAAATAATAAGTTTGTTTTGTTAAACGACACCACTAGAGCACATTAATTGTCGGCTATTGGATGTCAAACGTTTGGTAATAGTCTCTGAGAGGAAACCGGCTACATTTTTCCATACATTGCAAGAGATCTTTTATATGCACCATCCCACAGATAGGATAGCACATGCCACAGCCTTTGATATATTAGTTGCCGTGCACATGCTGGAGCAAGAAACACCCAAATGGGCTCACTGATGGGGATTGATCCAAGACTGACTGTGCAATAAGCGAGCGCTTTACCACCAGGCTACGTCCTGCCTTTCACATAAATTCATAAAGAAAAAGGTTATTAAAGCTACACTTAGCTAAATATAGGCATTGGTAGGGTTTCTGCCAAAGGGGAAAACGGGTATGCATGGTACCATGTACCCAACATGTTTATTTTGTTTTGTTTCAAGTTAATCTTTGACAGAATTAATTATTCTTGTCAGTAGTGTATGATTTTATGAACCCTAACCCTAAACTTAACCCATGTTCTTTCTGGGGGAGGCCTCCCCCCCCCCATATCCCCTGTTGACTGGCTGTATTAAATTCCATAGCACCATATAATACCCTCCCCAAATTTTTTTTTAAATTAAAAAGAAATTCTGGCAATAACACTGATAGGGTCTTTATCCTGGTGAGCATGGCTATAAATGTGTTGTCCTTTCTTTAAATCCTTGTTATGTTGCTATAATTTTAACCGATTGTTTTATCAGAAGTTGGTCTGTTGGTGTGAACTGATTATAATCAATGATGAAATTTTCAACTGGTTCGCAAAACTAACATGTACCTAAGTCCTTCATAATCATCTGCTTTTAAAGCAAAAAGCCTTTGTTTTATGACTTGTTTGAATTATGTGCAATTGGTGTTGCTGTCACATGGCTAATTCTTACTGTCAGCAGCAAATAATCTTTTATGTGCATTTTCCACTGATGGACAGGACAGTATGTACCACAATCTTTATTTATTACCAGTTATGGAGTACTAGTTGAATACATGTGGGATGTACCTGTACTTGTGATATAGTGTGCACATGTATTTTTCTACAAAACCCCCATTGATTTTGGATTGCATTGTTGATGCCATTGCCCCGTATACAATGTACTTGACCATCAAGACCTGACCAGTATATATAATTATGTATATACATAAATGTATACACACGGAACACTTGATTGTGGAATCATTGTAACCCAGCTCATACTTGATGAGTTAATCATAGGAGATTTGAGGAAGTACAATTTAATCTATTTCTGTCAGACCCACTCTCATACTTGTAATATAGCAATCAGAATTTCATCAGGAACAAATCCTTCAATTACATTATCTGTTATGCTTATTTAAAGGTATCGGGCTACCCATCGGCTCGGGGCTGGGTGTGTGTGGATATTTATCAATATTATTTTAGTTATAATGTACACAAGGGCCATAGTAGGGATTTTCTTTGCAAACAAACATTGCACATGCATTGTATTTGTACGCACATATTCTTCGAGATTAATTATTTTTTAGTTTAGTAATGTATTAATTTACCGATGAACCTCAAAATGTTTCCACTCTTTGTTCTTCGACGAGGGGCGTGATATAGCCAAATGGTAGAGTGCTCACCTGGTTGGGCTAGGATCGATCCTTGTTGGTGGGCCCATTGGGCTATTTCTCTTTCCAGCTAATCCTCCACAACTGGTGCAACAAATGTCATGGTATGTAATGTCCTGTTTGTGAGATAAAAGATCCTTTGCTGCTAATTGGAAAGAGCCTTTAAGTTCATTGTTTGGTGGCAGCAGGTTTCCTTTCTCTTTATCTGTGTGGTCCTTAACCATATGTCCGATGCCATTTATAACAGTAATTAAAATGTGTTGAGTGTATCGTTAAATCAAATTTCCTTCCTTCCTTCTTGTTCTTTGATAAAAACCTCATAAAAAATCTCCTACTACATGTAAGCTGTCATAATCTTTTTCTGGAGTATTTCCTGATCCCAGGTGCAGTTTTCTGGAGTTTTTTCTCTCTCATTTTTCTCTCTCACTCTTCTAGGCACAGTTTTAACTTGAAGTGTGTGTATTCTAATCTGAATTTTCTTTCACTTTTTAATTTAAATACCTTTTTGTAGTCTGAAAATGCTTTGTGGTTTGTTATGGTTAGAAGCTTTTTTGTATAATTATATTGGTAAAGTCTGAAGTTGTATTCCAAAAGTGTGTGTGTGTATTATTCCCACCTATAGTACTCGGCCCTCGAAATTCGTGGCGGCAATCGGCAATGCCATCGCAAAAGCTATCGCAAACTTGATTTGCGACAGCATTTCATTGCCGTTGCAAATCTGTGAGTGTTGAAAAGTCTGTAGGCATTTCTCTGTGAACTCTGTCCAATTACAGATCCCAGAAAAAAGCATAAATTTATTATTGTGTGTAGCTCAGTTTCCTCAATAAATATTAATTGGTTTATTCTAGTATAGAAGCTTACGAAAGTAAAGTTGAGATGTTATATTTTAGCATATTATTACAACAGTGGATCATATATAAAGAATTTTGACAGCATTAATCTTTTCTTTAAAATTGCCAGTGTAGTGCCGTTGCAAACTTGTCCGAATTTCAAGGGCTGAGTACTTAAAAGTTAACTTTATTAAAAATGATGAACTATAGCTGTTCAGTTTACATCTATTTTACCAGGGCACAATTATGCAACTTTAAAATCACAAGAACTGCCAATTGGTTTAACAATGACATTCTAAAATTAAAAGTACCATATATCAGTAACGAAAGTAAAAATCAGTTTGTTCTTAAGTATATTTGAACCATCAATGTAGCTCAAGTATTTTAGGATACTAGGTAGGCGAACTCTTCGGTTACCTAAGTAAAACTCACGTGAACTGACTGCAGTTACCCAAGATTTTGAAATATTCTCCCTTATTTTACTGTACACTTTGTGTTGTAACTTGTATTAAAGAGTAAAAATGGTTATTCTTACTTTCTTTCACATAAGCACTACACAGTGTCTTGACAGGCTGGTAGGTACTGGGTTTAGATCCCAGTCGAGGCATTGGATTGTCAATCCAGATACCAACTCCAAACTCTGAGTGAGTGGTCCGCAAGGCTCAATGGGTAGGTGTAAACCACTTGCACCGACCAGTGATCCATAACTGGTTCAACAAAGGCCATGGTTTGTGCTATCCTGCCTGTGGGAAGCACAAATAAAAGATCCCTTGCTGCTAATTAACATAAGAGTAGCCCATAAGTGGGGACAGCAGGTTTCCTCTCAAAATCTGTGTGGTCCTTAACCACATGGCTGATGCCATATAACCGTAAATAAAAATGTGTTGAGTGTGTCATTAAATAAAACATTTCTTTCTTTTTTTCTTTACACAGTGACTTAATCACATACTGTTAACATATAATACATGTGATAACAATTTCAAGAGATATGACTGGCTGCTCCTTTTTGTATGTGATGACCATGTCATCAATGCCATACCATCCAATGATAAAATCAGCAGGATAGAAATTGATTGCACTTTGATGTACAGGTCAACCAGACATTGATCTGTCTGTGATGCTGAAGTTAGCTTACAAGTGCAAGTTCAGCGTCTGTAAATATGTTTTAGTTTAAAAAAAATTAAGATGTGTAAGAAATAGAATTCTTCTTTCATCTTCGTTAGATACTCTTTATCTTACAGCTTGTTCAAAAATGTATTCAACTTGCTTTCGTTTTGTTAGATAAGTTTTAAAGGCATACTGTCATGGATATAAGGACCTTATTTCTCAAAAAATGGATAATAAATAAAAGTTACATTAATTGTTGGAAACCAAATCTAGCTATCGCATCACCTTAACTGAACCATGAAGGAGTAAAATCCATGTCCGCCTATTCAGCAATTTTAATTTTTTAATTATGGACCATTGCCATTTACAAAATATCATTAATAAATGAAGTATGGTGATTATGAAGATGGTTGAATGCAGTACATTTAGGGACAAATCAAATTATTTTTGTTCAGTTAATACTTAAATGAAAGAATGTTTAACGACACCCCAGCACGAAAAATACATTGGCTAGAGGGTGTCCAACTGTGGTAATAGAAACAAATAAAGTGATAATCAACATCAATATAAAAATTCAAGATTTAAACAAAAAACAGTGTAAAGAACTGCAAAAATACAAATATCACAGATATATACTGACTTTTAATATTACTAAATTTCAATTTGTGCTGTATTGACCATTCTCAAAGAGAATGTTGCACCACGGTGAGGTTACAGCATGCACAGGGGAGACCATTAAATAGGTCAGTGGTCTGTGACAATATGCCTTTAAAACAATTTGTTGTGTGGTAAATGGACCAGGAATATTATTTTTCTCTTCCTACGGTGCTTGCATTGGTTTCATGGCCGTACCAACTTTTAATTTGTTTCCAATGCTACTGTCTTTAATATAACCGGCTACTCATGTAGTATTCTGTATATATCTGCATCTTGTGTTGTGTTTTCCTTCACAAAACAGATGTACGCATTGTGGGGTCAAGTGTGGTGGGTGTCGGTTGAGCAGGAAGCCATTGACCACTTGGTAGACTGCATGAACGTGAACTGTAAGCTGTGAAGTGAACCTGAACTGTGAAGTGAACCATGCTTGTTATGACTGGGTGTATTGTTAAACTAGTTGTGGGTTTGTGGGTCGTGTTTACAACTCTCTCTGACCACTGTTGACATGTTGAGTATTGTTTACCATGTACTAGTGATGTACCTGTATGAATTTACATAGTGTTTGTCAGTAGACTACTAGTCTAGCATAAGTTTTATCAGACATCAAATATGTGTGTGTGTGTGTGTTGCAAAATACAGACTATTAATTATTAGATTTTGAAAGTTTGTTTTGTTTAATGAAACCACTAGAGAAAAAACAATGATTTATTAATCATTGGCTATTGTATGTCAAATATATGGTCATTTTGACACAGTCATAGGCAGGAAACCTGCTACATTATTCCATTAGTAGCAAGGGATCTTTTATATGCACCATCCCACAGACAGGATAGCACATACCATGGCCTTTGATATACCAGTCGTGATGCACTGGTTGTAACGAGAAATAGCCCAATGGACCCACCGACGAGGATCGATCCCAGACCAACCACACATCCAGTGGGCTATGTCCCATTCCAGTTATTAAAAGAAAACAAAACGTGATCCATCCACATTTACTGATTTAGTTTCTTTCACTTTTGATTTATTTTTAAAATATTTATTTATTTATTTTAATATATGTGTAATAGCATTGGTTGTTCAATTGTTGTTTTTTAAATGCACTCACTGTCTGCTGTGATTGGCGTTTTGTTTTAATTTATATTTTTAGTTTGTTCATGTCACCTGAACAAACTTACTTTGTTAGTCTTCACCATGAACAATTTTGTTTTTTTGTTTAACGACACACTCAACACATTAGAATTACGGTTATATCGGCATCAGACATATGGTTATGTCGAGGAAAAACCCCAGTGGTTAGCTGACGGGGATCGATCCTAGATCGACTGCGCATCAGGCAGGCACTGTACCACTGTCTCCATGAACAAGGGACAGGACGTAGCTCGGTGGTACAGTGCTTGCTTAATATTCATTCCCGTCAGTGGGATATTTCTCGTTCCAGCCAGTGCTCTACAACTGGTGTAGCAAAGGCCATGGTATGTACTACAATATGCTGTCTGTGGAATAGTGCATATAAAAGATCCCTTGCTGCTATTTGAAAGGAATAGTCCATGAAATGGCAACAGTAGGTTTCCTGTCTCAATATCTGTGTGGTCCTCAACCATAAGTCGGATGCCATATAGTCGTAAATAAAACATTTCCTTCTTTCCTTGGCTATGAATAAAATCAAGGTTAGCTGAAGATTGCACGCTCCTAAAAGACTCCTTCGTGAACAGTCTCATAAAGGTTCAAATAAAATTGATTAAAAATTTTAATATTGTAAGTCGATAAGTTTGCGACAGTCCTAAAACTTTCTATGCACGTGTGGAGAAGAATCGGAATGATCATTCACCTTTTCTGGTGAAGACTGATAATAATGATATAAATTTAGTGTGGAAAAAAAAAGAGAAGAAAATAAAAGATACTACGTGACATTAGAAAAAAGCAAACATCTGTTCACTTCATTAATTGTGACGCCAATCTTAGGTGTGTGGCCAGTTTCCCCTTTTTGGTCTGATTATATATATAATTTTTCTAATCTTCAGGTGTGTGGCCAGTTTCCCCTTGATGGTCTGATTATATCTAGTTTTTCACAAGATTTGGTTTCTTCCACTTTGCTCGCTAACAAACCGTAATGAGTTGATTGAGGAGATAGAGTACCTTCTTTATGGCTGTGTTACTATAAGTTACGAGAAAGTTGCTTCAAGCAAGGTGGGACAGTTGTAGATAGGATCTTTTAAATGCTTTACTACCTGTAGATAATGCTCAGGCCAACATTTAAAAAAAAAAATCATTTGCTGTAACCTACTTGAATGATACAGAAAACATTGGACTGAATTTACGAAGTCTGTTTTTGTTTTAAATTTTGAGAAGCAGAGATTGATTTTCCATTTCATAAAATGGATTTTGAGCCTTGAATAAGATTATAAATGAGTGGAAGACCATTTGTCACTTTCAGTGATGTATTCTTTGTCTATTTGCTTTGTTCTTCACCTGGCACGTGCAGACAGTTGTAGCCAATGTTTAGATCGGTTACCAAGGACACATGCAGCTGCCAGACGGTATTTCTCTTCACATTAATCAGTGCAGGGTCTGTGTGATATATATAAATAGTTTGCACTCGGTAAAATTCTGCAACCGCATGGCTTCTAAATTCATCACTAAGCAAAATACACATACACAAAGCAGCCTCGCTCGCTCTAGTATATATTGTCTGCTGGCACGTTGTTCTGGTTCTGATGTTTAAAATGGCAAATGTTTTTTCTTTTCTTGTTTCGATAAGTGGAAAATGTTTTTATCACACTGTATTTGTAAACGTGTATTATGTCACTACTAAACTTGGTGTTGTTATCCCCCTAGCTATAAAAGAATGAAAATAGTTTACAACACTGTCATGACAATAACGTTCTGTACAGATCTTCATTAAACACAGCAACATTTGGTTCTAAAGACAAAAACAAAAAAACATTAAAAAAACCAACATACATTTTGATCAATAGTGTTTTATTCAGATATAAGATAGTGTGTACAGTAATGATACACAACATATTGTTAATGTAATGAGACCAGTAAATTATGTATGTATGTATTCCTCAGATGCCACACATGGATGGCCCTCGGTGTAATAAAGTTCTGATATGAATGAATAAATAAGTAACACAGTACTCTACATTACTGCTAAAGCAATACATGTCCCCTACCAGATGGCCCATTGGGTTATTTCTCACTCCAGCCAATGCACCATGACTCGTATTATGGCGTATACCATAGGCCATGGTATGTACTATCCTGTCTATGGGATGGTGCATATAAAAGATAAAAAAGAGTAGCCCATCAAAACAGTCGAATTGGTATTGTTTTTGGTTAATGTGAATTATAAATAGATATAAATTTTATAGTTAGCATTACGTATTATATATGTATTAGTGTATTTGGTTCAGCTAGTAACAAATACGAATGCAACTACAATATATATTGTGTTTGGTGCACCAAATATTCAAGTATATCGTGAAATGCGTACTACCAGATATTGTAAGTCAGGTAACATTTCCTTTTCACAATTTTGATTAGCGATATTTCTAGTCATTTAAAAATTAATTAGCAACTAGTGTTTAATGTCTTAAAATTGTGTAGCAATCTCTGAAACCTGAGTAGCCAATCACCATGCAATACTGATCAAAATGTTCTCTGTTAGTCCAATACAAGGACCATAACAGTTGAAAAT
>JAECMU010125025.1:4461-16962 GCA_016106625.1 Dracogyra subfuscus
GAGAGTAATTTTTACAGGACTTCTAGATTATGGTATCCCCACTTCCATGACTAGTGATATTTAATATTGGGCTAATAAATAATTTCTATCACCTTGCCCAATGGCTAGTGAAACAAAAAGTTTTCAAATGCTGCATTTAAGTCTGTATTGTAAATATGAATATCCTTCCCCCACCCCACCCCCATATGTATGGGTTTTTAAGCTCTATGTTCTTCTTTAGGTGACATATTCAATTATTACTACTAGTAAACTGAATTTATTTAAAGTAGGGCTAGTGAATTTTTAATCATTGCTAAATCACAGATTCCTTGGCTAGTGGATGTTTTTAACAATTCTAGAAGTCCTGATTTTTAGTTCTCCGTGAATGTATTTGGTATCAATGTGGTAATATATGAAATGGCTCCCCATAATCATTCCCCTCAATTTGTTTCATGTCAGGTTCTGAAAGATGTTTTCAACTGTCATTCTTGAAAGTCTTTATCTGTACATCTTATGTAGTAGAGAACCGTGAGAGTTTGATATTTGTTTAAAATTTCAATAAGTTTTCACCCTCCCATTATGTAGCAGGAAGTAGCTCAGTGGTAGATCCCCCGCATTAAGTACAGTGGGTTGCAAAATCAAACCCCTTTGCTTGGACCCACTGGTTTTTGTTATATGCCAGTCTATGATGGGTCGTAATATGGTATGGCGTTGTCCGTCAGTCCATACGTCCGTTTGTTAACTTTTTCTTGTCTGGACCATATCTTACATACAGATGCACACAGGATCATCAAACCTCACAAAAATGGGATGATGGTGTTTTTTGTCTACTGTTACTAGGTCACTGTGACCTACTTTTCACAATCTACTGCACATAACAGTAAATCTTGCATATAGATGCATTAAAGACCATCAAACTTCATGTGTATTAACAATTTGGGATGGTTGGGTGTGTCACATACTATTACTAGGTCACTGTGACCTATGTTTCATGATCTGCTGCACATAACAGTAAATCTGTGTCCAGATCATATTTTGCATACAGATGCATACAGGACCATTAAACCTCGCATGTAGGAACAACGTGAGATGGTGGTGTGTTGTCTACTATTACTTGGTCACTGTGATACAAATTAATCATATAATATACGGTCAGTCTAGAATCGATCCACATCTGTGGCCTATTGGGCTATTTCTAGTTCCAGCCAGTGCACCACAACTGATATATAAAAGACAGTGGTATGTGCTATTCTGTCTGTGGGATGGTGCATATTAAAGATCCTATGCTAATAATGGAAAAATATAGCAGGTTTTCTTGCAAAGATTATGTCCAGTTTTTTTTATATTTGTCTTTGTTGTTTTGTTTTTTAGCCGACTGGAAAGTCATAATGAAAAGCTGACAAAATTGAAGCAACAGGTATGTTCAGAGAAAAACTTAGAATAGAGTTTGTAATAGATTTGGGGTTTTTTTTATTGGGGATGGTGTTTTTTACGTCTTAAAAGCAAATTGTATTTTTCTTCAGTACTGTTGTTTTATATCAAGTCAAAATACCTATTGACTTTTTAAAAAATACATATAGTCTAACTCTAATGGTTCATATTGATTTTATTATCCACATGATCCAACACAACTAAGTTAATAAAAGCCCATGTTTAATAACAAGTGTAATGACAGAATTTGTGGAAGTGGCATCATAACATGATGTTGCTTCTCCAGTCCTTGCTCAGACTGTGCATTTGAAATATGATGTCATTTCATTGTCTCTCATCATCTCATCCTAGTTGTTATTGAAACGGTCATCAGTATTTATAAAAAAAGGTTTTACAATAATTAAGAAATTATCCTATTCGTGTGTGAGTTGTACTGGTTTAATAAAGCTTGTGTCAGGATTCATGTGTTTCCTTCACTCTCGTTCGGACAATACAAAAATCCTTACTACTGTTTTATAAAATCAATATGACACACAAGCTTATGTAATAATTAGAGGATATTAAACAAGTTTATGTCCTGAGTGAAATAGTTTTCAGTTGTCACATGCTTTAGTGAATGACAATGAAAATTATTTCACAAGGGTCATAAACATGATAAGAAATGGTAGCGAGTTTAATATCCTGTCTATTACCAATAATCGATCTTAATTTATATCACTCATCTCGTTTCATTGACGGTCCTGTACGGTTGTGTGCCAATTGATGACGTCATTGTGCGACATCAAAAGTGTTAGTCCTATTTGGCATTATAGTGGGATATATCACTTTGATATGTACCAAGATATTTTGAACCATATCATATTATGGGTAATAATATCTATACATTTCATTTCAGTTGCAGCAAAAGAGGCCACTGCTTGAACTCTCTGATGAAGAGGATCCAACATTTGTAAGAATATTGAAGACACCTTTGTTTATAATGTGCTGTTTATTTTAGTAATGGACTAGCTAGCTGATCATTGATTTGGGATCTTTTCCAAATGTTATTGTTATTATATTTATTTACCTGAATAATTCAAAGTTGATGAGTCAGTCGTAGTATACATTTAAGATATTGGATACATGTATAGATTTTGAAGTAGTGATTTTTGTTGTAAATACACGGTTTTATCACCATGTTTCTAGACTCCCAATAATCGGCATCACTTCCCACCATTCACAAAAGGCGACGTCGTTTTTTATTCCCAATTTTGGACTGAAACATTCCCAATCTGAATGAATGTAGATATTCCTTTTGTTTATTATTATATACAGATATAGTCCGATATTGATACGTAATACTTGACAAACACCCCTTCCCTCACCAATAACATTACATAACACAAAGTAGATATATTAATTTGAATAAATATAAGTAGATATATATGTATAGTATTACTCTTTTAAAATCTAACTTGGTTTAATAAAATGAAAATTCCCTCATTTATTTTGTAAAATGACACAAAAATTCCCAAAGTCAAAGCCAGGGGCATCCAATCAAATGTTAGAAATGAAACTGAAAATAAAAACCAAACATTGTAGTTGGATTGTTCAGATAAACTCAACTGTACACATTCAAATTCCTCACTAGAAATAAACATGTTAATTTTACTTGAAACGTATTTATAAATATATCTGCAATGCATCCAACCATATAGTTTCATTTTCATTTCAGGAACCATCTGTGAGCAATGCAGCTAAGCTCAAGGCTAAGGCATTCTCTGGAATGGCAAAACAGTCAAGGTCACGGCGCCATCGTTCAGTTTTAATGCAAGATTCACCTCCAGAAAACTCACCTAGCACGCCAGTGAGAGAAAGCACATGCAGGATGCCTCTTGGTATGACAGAAAACTATCTCTCAATGATGAAACTCTGTTTAATTCTCTTATATTCGGGAGAGTTGATTTGTCTTGTTTAACAACACCACTAGAGCACCTTGATTTATTAGTCATCGGCTATTGGATGTCTTAGAGAGGAAAGTTAAAGTTTGTTTTGTTTAACAACACCACTAGAGCACATGATTGATTAATCATTGGTCTTTGATACCACAGCAATGGCTGGAAATAGCCCAATAGCCCACTGACAGGGATCGATCCTAGACCGACTGCACATCAGGCGAGCACTTCACCAATGAGCCCTTTGTTGTAGCTCAGTGGAAGAGGAAGATCTTAATCTCTCTTCGTTGTTGTTATTTCACCCTTTTGAATTTGTTCTCAATAAACCTCTCATAGTTCTTCATACTTATTTTCACAGGATGAATGAAGTTAATACCCTATATCCTTAATTACTTACTTGCTTTTTCTGTTTATGAAGGGGAATCACGTGTCCCAATGGTAAAGTGCAAAGTTGGATTAGGATTTATCCCTGTTGGTTGGTTCATTAGGCTCTTTCTCGTTCCAGCCAGTGCACCACTACTGGTATTTCAAAGGCTGTGGTATGTGCTATCCTGTCTGAAAGATGATGCATATCAAAGATCCATTGCTACTTGGGGAAAATGTAGCCAATGATTAATAATTAAATGTACTCTGGTGATGTCGTTAAACAAAACTAACTTTTTCTCTTTATATGACTAATTTTACTACATTCCAATATTTTGCCTTAATTTTGAAACAAAAAAGTATGACTTTATTTTTTTAAGTTTTGAAGTAACCTTTTAAAACTTTCATTAATTTCTGTAGGAATAGTTTAAGAACAAAGAAACTGACCCAAATGAAATTAAAATAAATAAGTTGTTGTAATTTTTTATTATGTAATGTTTTGGCAATAAAAAACCCTCGTAACAAAATAATGTTTTTGTTTGCAGGTTTGTCCGATGATGATGAAAATGATGGTGATGACAGTGATGATTATGACACTCTGGTTGATTCATTGATCAAGATGGATCGGAAACGAGACTTTCTGCCCATGCCCACTTTAACTACAGAAAAAAGTTTGTTTATGCATTAACAATATATTTAGCGTTATTTTAGGCACAATGATAAAAACATCTTGTCCCTAACAGCAATGAATATGTAGGTAATGTTAATACTGTCAGCAGGCCTTAATCTGCTTGGTGAAATGGTGGGTTTTTTTTTGGGGGGGGGCTTAAATTAGATTAAATCGCCATGCTTTTAGCGGTATTGAGAAGTTGAATGCTGTAATATATACTTGGAAATTAATTAAGCACCATTTAGTTTTGACTGTTGTTGTGGCTTATACTTTACAGGTCATTTTGAAAAATTTGTGGATATGAAACACTGAAATTAATGTTGTTTGGATACAGAGTATGTTGAAAAATCAACATGGACAGCAAGTGAACCTGTCATTACATCAGTATTTAATGTTTACTAGAAAAAACAGACAAAAAGTGTAAATTTGTTGTAAGATAATTAACTTCCAAGCTGGAATTTCATCAATATGCTTCTCATATTTTCATTTCCTTTTTTTTCCTTTATATCCAATTACGGTTCAGACACGCTGTATTAGGCACACACCTCAGTTAAACTTGCTTTGGATGGGAATGGATACTGAGCTATGAACCCTGTACCTACGTCCGATGGCTTAACTAGGACGCCACAGAGGTTGATTCTTATAAGTAATTTATTCGTGCCATCTCAGACATTACCCAGCAGATGCAGAGTATTTTAAAACTATTAATATCAGATTTAATCTCTGTCAGTATAGATAGCTACTGCTACGCGCCTTTTTGGCTGCAATACAATTCGGGTAGTGCTTATTTAATTTCCAGGGAACCATTCCACAAAGCGATCTTTGCATTAAGATCACCTTAACTGCATAATGTAGCTCTGCACTTAAGGCGATCTTAGGGTTAAGATTGCTTCGTGGAATGGTTCCACGGTGTATATTTTGGGCATAATCTGATTTCAAAAACAAAATCACACAACAGACATTAAAACACCCACATATTTACTGTAATAGCTCACTTAACACCTTGTTGATCCATTGTTGTACTTTGGTGCAAGACTGCACATTAATGAATCGTTGTTGGTCCATTGTTGTACTTTGGTGCAAGACCGTACATTAATGAATCGTTGCTGGTCCATTGTTGTACTTTGGTGCAAGACTGTACATTAATGAATCGTTGCTGGTCCATTGTTGTACTTTGGTGCAAGACTGTACATTAATGAATCGTTGCTGGTCTATTGTTGTACTTTGGTGCAAGACCGTACATTAATGAATCGTTGTTGGGGCATTGTTGTACTTTGGTGCAAGACTGTACATTAATGAATCGTTGTTGGGACATTGTTGTACTTTGGTGCAAGACTGTACATTAATGAATCGTTGCTGGTCCATTGTGATGCATTATACCCCAAGTTGTTCACTGTACCATCGGATTATGTATCCCTTTTATCAGCTGCTCTGCTGTTCAGTCCAGCAATCCAAGGGTATGGAATGAGGTGATACTTTTAGGTGGGAGGTTATGTTAAATATTCATAAAAAGCAGACCCATAGCCAGGATTTTTAGAGGGATGGGGGGGTCGTTTATGGTGAGTCATGTAGTACCTCACATGAGGGTGTGCAGCATTGACGAATATTTTTTTATAAATGTAACCGGTAAACACCCCCCACCCACCCTGATCCCCCATTGGCTACGGACCTGTAAAAAAATAAAATCAGTGTTTTGATCAAAATTTATTATTTTTTAGCAACTTCCACTGAAAAAGGATTCTCCAAAAAGGGATTGAAAAAATCCAAAAAACAATTGAAGGAGAAGAAACAAAGAGGCAAATCTGCAACGAAAGAAAGAAAGAAAGCCGGGAAGAAAGGAGTCAATTCTGATTCCGATATGGACAGTAGTTTAACTTCAGTGAAACAAAAGCAAAACAATGCACCAAAATTACCCTCTGAAGAAGCAACACACACTCAAGACAGTGGTAACGAAATGGGTTTGCCAAAAATAAAAGTAAAACAACGAAAGCCTAGAAACAAAAATGGTAAAACCATGTTAGAGAACATTGATGAAACTGTTGTGGATCTTAATGAAAGGGAAGAATTTGAAGCTGGAACTGACACTGAATTGTTATCACCAAAGAAAAAAAGACGTATTTCAAGAAAAATAAATGTTAAAGTTGTGTCGATGACAGATAATCAAACTAATGTTGGCGAAACAATCTCTTCAGGTGATACCGATGGAAATTCTCAAGTAGAAAGTGACTTGAATGTGTCTTTGACAAAGAAAAAACCCGTAAAACGGAAAAAGAAACAAAATGATGATACAAATGAAATATCTCAAGTAGAAAGTGACTTGAATTTGTCTACAACAAAGAAAAAAGCTGTAAAACAGAAAAAGAAAAAAATTGATGATACAGATGAAATATCTGAAGTAGAAAGTGACTTGAATGTGTCTTCGACAAAGAAAAAAGCCGTAAAACAGAAAGAGAAAAAAAATGATGATACAGACGAATTACCTGAAGTAGAAAGTGACTTGAATGTGTCTTCGTCAAAGAAAAAATCTGTAAAACAGAAAAAGAAAAAAAATGATGATACAGACGAATTACCTGAAGTAGAAAGTAACTTGAATTTGTCTTCGACAAAGAAAAAATCCGTAAAACAGAAAAAGAAAAAAAATGATGATACAGATGAATTATCTGAAGTAGAAAGTGACTTGAATGTGTCTTCGTCAAAGAAAAAAGCTGTAAAACAGAAAAAGAAAAAAAATGATGATACAGACGAATTACCTGAAGTGGAAAGTGACTTGAATTTGTCTACAACAAATAAAAAAGCCGCAAAACAGAAAAAGAAACAAAATGATGATACAGATGAATTATCTGAAGTAGAAAGTGACTTGAATGTGTCTACAACAAAGAAAAAAGCTGTAAAACAGAAAAAGAAACAAACTGAAGTTGTGTTGATTAACAATGAAAACAATGATAAAGAAACAATTTCTACAAATTATACAAATATTGACAAAGATGGTGCTTTTGAAGTAGGGAGTGATACAAACTTTTCATCGCCAAAGAGAAAACGAAGACTTCCAAAGACAAAAATCACAGAAACGGTTCCAATAACAATTGAAAATAAGGCTGTTGGAGAAAATGAAACGGACAGTAACACTGAATTACCATCTTCAAGGAAAAAACTGAAACTATCGGGGGAAGAAAATCAAAGTCCAGCAAAGTCTGGTGATGACAAAACTACAAGAATGAGAAAAGACAGTAAGCTTGACAAAGAATCAACTGAAACTCTAAAAGTTAATAATCCCAAAATAAGTCCTGTTCCAGTTAAACAGAAAAAAAAGTCCCCAAGAAAACAAGCTCTTGAATCGTCCCCCAAAAAAGACAAATTAAAGAAATGATTATTGATAAGATGTCACACTCCAGACTTAATATTGCATAACATAATAAAAGTTTATGAAAATTGTGAGTTTATTTGGCCTTTTTTTATCCGTATATTTGTGTTAGTGTATAAATTGGGTTAAATTTTTAACCCATTTCATTTGGATGCAACAATGTTCTATGTTTATTAACATACAGACACAGTGCAAGTATTTCTATCTACTCTACTTTTGTACCTATCTAGTCTGAAATTCATTTGCCTGTGTGTGGAAAATACATATTTTTTTCAGTATCCTCTACCTCGAATAAGGTCAAAATGTATGTGGATTGCAGTTAATGGTCAATAAAGGCGTTGGAGAATGATATGTGAGATACCTTTATGTTGGTCAAGCTTATGTAGAGAGATGTAGATTTTTGTTAATAAATGATAACAACTGTGCATTCAGTATGCTGCAACTTGTACAACAGCAAAATGAGATGATGTTCTGGCTTAAGGGTGGAAAACTAAAATATGTTTTGCTTGGTAATTAATTTAGCGATTGTACTTCCTAAAAATAACAATCAAGTAGCGTTCTCTTATATTGTCCTATTTTTTACAGAATATATTCTGACGGTATAATTGTATTGAAAATTGAAATGCATGCAAAAGTGAATGGTGGTGTGCAATCTTGTAGTGAATAGTGTCTGTATGTCTCTTGGAAACCTGGTCGCAATAACAATATATCTTCCTGAGTGAATCCATTAAGTTTAAGCAGTGGAATTTAGCACAGTGGTAAAGCACTGGTCTTCAGAGGTGTGGTGTATCACATAATCAGTCCCACCCCCACCCCTCGGTAAACCCTTCTGAGATTTCTGTTCTAACCAGTATTTTACTATTGCTATTAAAACGCCAGCGTATGTGCTGTCCTATGGCAGCCATAGGTTTTATGCAATACAATATGATCGATACCAATTATTTATTTTTAAAAACTACTGTCATTAAACAGACATTTATTTTTCACTGGGTTATTTTTCTTTCTAATCAATAATCAAGGCTGGAGACGTTAAAAAAAACACCTTTGTGACGGGTATAATTCAGTCTTCAAACTCGCCATTAGTTTTTAGGGAATTAATTGGTCAAAAAAAAACCACAAAAAAAAAACACAAACTAATAATGGGCATTGGTAAACTTTCCATTGGGGATGAATTGCAACAGGAGATCATAAACTATGAAGATCGAAAAGGAAGGATGTGGTTTTTTTTGTTTGTTTGTTGTTGTTGTGATTAACGATTGTAGCTGGAAGATGTTTTTTTTTTTTTACACTGTTGGTGTAATAGTAAGGGAGGACATTATCCCCTGATAAAATAATGGGTTTATTTAAAATTTAGCAATTCCCACAAGGCCATGGCACATTAATATGTTGTTTCGCTTGTCATCAGAAATAGCACATCTCATCACCACCAAAGCTAGGATTTCTCTATAATGTTGTCCGTGTCGATAGAAAAGTTTAAACATTTCAAATTATAAAAAAAAAATCAAAAAAAATCATAAGACGGCTCTTACTCTACCAGAGTGGCATTAATTATTTTTAATATGCCATCCACCCCTAATAGGACATTTTCTCACGTATGTATGGCTTTCAGTATTTTGTGGTGCCAAATTTTGGTTTGGTTTGGGTGTTTCTCTCAGGATCTCTGACTAAAACTTGAACTGAATACAACATTACAGATCGAGTCTCTACTTGACCAAATTATGCGTCAGTGGGTATTTCTTAACACACCCGTTGGTGAGAACACCATGCGTTATTTTTTATAACACATACTAGTTGTCTACACTCGTACGTGTGTTCAATTTTTCAAGACATAACGACTGGCTACTCATAGGTCACCAATGTCATATGTCTTGTTAAAAAAAAAAAAAAAAAGCGCGGTGGACATCGATCCGTTACATACCATTTATCTCACAACTCGTTAAAAAACGTATCAAACTCGCTCGTTAGATACATTTTAAAACAATTCGTGAAATAAATGGTATCTAACTGCCAGTCATGTATTATTATTTATGCCTCAAACATTTTGCATTGTCGCAAGTGATTTAAAGTAAAACATGGCGTTCAGATAAACAAATGTTTTAACTGGCACTGTGATAATAAAATCCTATTCAAAGTAGACAGACACCAGGTATGATAAACATAAACAAAAATACTTATTACAGATGTAATTTTAAAAATTAAGTAATTTTAATGAAATATAAAACAAAGTTAGTAGTTACGTTGTATTTAATTTATTACTGATTAATATTACATTTCGGTCCAGTCATGCGATAATATTAATACAAAATAACAACAAATATTCTTGAACAAGGCACATGCATATACTAACAATATCAATCTGTTTTAATTAGCCTTCGTCAATGTTTATTTATTTATTTTTAATATTTGTGGAATATTGATTGAAACCGCTTGTGTATTAGCAATAACATAGGCGTCGGAAACCGCTTGTGTATTAGCAATAACATAGGCGTCGGAAAATATTACATATTATATATTAATAATAATTCGCCATTCATCGGAGGTGTGAGATGGGGTTGGTGAAGGAGACAGTGCATTAACTGCAGTTGGGATTTGATGCGGCTTCCGACGCCTCTGAACAATTTGTTATTCACAATTATTGTTAAGATAACTGTGCCCTATCAGCAGTGTATGTAAATTCTGCAGACTCTGCACACTTAGCACTTTAAAAATGAAAAACAAAATACTAAAGCGTGTTCTCATCTCCACATATCGTTCCTACTCAATTAATACCATTCAAAAATAAAATGTACCAAGCATCCTAACAGTATGATTTACTAACTATGATTTGGCTTGATGGTATATTACACACTGAGCAGTTACAGGCGGACAACATTTACTCGACATTTATAAAGAGTAACTTAAATTCATTCCGTTGACCAAAGGCATTAATATACATACGTCAAACAAAACCACTAATGAGTTACAGGCGTAGACAAGAGTTATATAACATCTTTGGTAATAATGAAAACAAAAGTATATAAAATTATGTCACACAGATAAAAAAAAAAAAAAAAACCCAGCAGCTGGCAGATTATGTTTGGTCATATCATATATCATATATCATATCATATCATATCATATCATATCATATCGTATATAACACATCATATCATGTCATTTCATATCATATATAATATATCATATATATCATATCATATCATATATCATCATATCATATTTGTAACAGTTCAACAGTTCAAATACAAATGTTCACGACTTTCTGTATGCAAAATAGGAAGCACCATACAGATAAGCGCAGAATAGCAAGCAAGCAAAAACTTCCCAGGCATCTCTCCTGTCAGCGACGTAGGCAAAGCCCAATGCGTAGAAGGTGACGAGCATGGACCAGACGACAAGGGTAATGACGATGTTGCGTGGCGTCACTGCAGTCAGGACCCGACGCCACGCCGAACTGTACTCCTTCTCGGTCTTGTTGCAGAGAAACGTCTGCTCTGATATTTCCAAATCCAGTTCTCCAAAGTTTCCAAGGAAGTGTTTTTGGAACTGGATGTCCCAACCAGGCTGGAAGTTGACCTTCTTCATGGACATTTTCTTGTTTGCAGACTTGCTTTTCGCGTTGTTCAAGTCACTGTTGTACCTGCCGTAACAGTCGAGTAGTTCCAAACACATGTCTCCCTCCTGAAGATCCTCCAAGAAACGTAATCCCTTGTCAACGTCCTCCGAGTACGTCTTTAGGTCTTTGCTGTACATGTTCAGTTCGTGGATGCTCTCTTTCTCTCCCTCGGCAACTTTACCGATTTGAATTTGAGCAAGATTGTCTATTTTCTCGTGCAGACGTTTTGCCCGTTCCAAGATGTCGTCTGTCGTCTGGCGCGTCCACTTGCCTAATGCATCAGAAGTCGTCTGGACATCTTCCAACGCCTTCAGCGCCGCTCGCTTCTCTGTTGTTAGTCTGTCCAGCTCATTCTGCAGATAGGTTCGGGCCTGTGTTAGTTTATTGGACATTGAAATGGTGTCGTGTCGTTTGTGATCTTCGCACATGCAAACAATGCAGACCGGTTTGTCGCACGTGTTACAGTAGAGCTGCAGCAGTTCTTCCATGTGTCTTGGACAACTCCTCGTGGAAGACATGTGGAAATCTGCGGGACTAATCTCGATTCTCATTATGTTATAGTCCTTGGACACGTCGTGTTCAAAGAGTTTGTGTTCGTGAATACAGAACTTGCAGATGACCAAATCACAATCGACGCATCTGAACTGCGATACCATCCAGTCTCTCTTGCATATATCGCAACAGTCGTGGTACGACCTCGTACCCAGCTCGTCCTGCAAACTGATGATGTAGAAATTCAAAGGGAACTCCTTGATTCCTCCTCTGGGGACGCAGACGTCGTATCTGCACTGCGGGCAGCGGAACATGCGCCCGGTGACCGAGGACGCCTGTAAATAGTTCCGGATGCACTCGAGGCAGACAGTGTGGTGGCAGGGCAAGAGGCGCGGATCCTTGTACTCATCCATGCATATCGGGCAGACGAGCAAGCGTTCCCGTAAACGCTCGATCTTCTCCGAGTCCATAATGATAGATCCAACCCTGCCAGCATGCAGATCTATAGTCCAATGAAAATTATCACAGCTGGATCCATGATATGGTTTTGGATTATCGATTTAGATGCAGTGTGGCCTACTGCCGGGAACCATATTTGTCACATTTTAGGTGGAGCTAAAAAGAAAGAAAAAGAAAAGAAAATATTAGAGTAGACTTC
>JAECMU010125041.1:2772-20359 GCA_016106625.1 Dracogyra subfuscus
GTATGGGCAGCCATTGCCCATGGTTATTGTTCACCACTAGTCATCATTGATGGCAATTTAAATGCTCAACGTTACCGCGATGACATTCTCGCTTATCACGTAATTCCTGTTCCATAACAACGCGAACATCTCGATTTTTCAGCATGATAATGCCACCTCTCATACAGCAAGAGACACTGTAAATTTTCTTAAAACAAATAACATTGATTTCATTGATAACTGGCCCGATAAAAGTCCTGATCTCAACCCTATAGAGCATTTCTGGGATAGTCTGGACAGACGATTGAGGCATCGTCCTAACCTACCCGCTAACGTCAACGAACTTCGTCAAGCGCTCATTCAGGAATGGAACAATATTTCACAGGTAGAAATCAACATTTCAGTCAGTTCTTAAGTGGGTGTTTTTTACTTAACCTTTACCACACTTGGGTTAAAATTTCTCCCAGTCTCTGCTAATCTATGGTCATGATTTTTGCACCAAACGATGCATCATTGAACACTCTTTAAACGCATATATAATAATTATTTCCCCGGTTTGTTTTCATCAAGTTATGTTCAAGCAAAGTTAGCGGAAGTTTCTTATTTTGTTTAGTATATTTCTGGATATCGGTTTGTAGATCTATTAAAACTCAGAATGCAGTTAATGTTTTAACCAAACAATTTTACTATTATAACTATTCATTTGTTCACCTTTTAACAACTGCAAGACATCAGAATTGCTACATTCCGTATTCCTAAAATGTCATTAACATTGGTTCTCGACAATATTTTTTAATAAATTATTATAAATACGTTTTGTTGAACATACATGTTTTGATAAAACCCTGAACAGTTTTTTGTATGTTTTGGCTGTAAGCTATACCACTAAACGTTTCACTCACCGAAACAGGTGACGTAGTTAACAATATTTACTGTTGATGCATGCTAGTTATTGTCGCACGTGCAGTGACCTTTGCTGTATAGAGGTCAGTTTAGTGTTCATTTGAATAGTAGAAATACCAAAAAGGTTGCTATTTGAATAGCAACTTGTGTATAAACAACTATAAATATTGATGAGATTTAGAATCGAATGATTATGCTCACCGAAAATGATCCACCCATGATACTACCAAACAGCTACACAAATGTATACGGTTGCAAATGAATCGCTAGCGGGCAGCATGGCCCAGTGGTAGAGTGCCCGCCTGATGCGCGGTCGGTCTAGGATCGATCCCCGTCAGCTGACCACAGGGGTTTTTTCTCGACATAACCATATGTCCGACGCCGATATAACCGTAATTAAAATGTGTTGAGTGCGTCGTTAAACAAACCTAAAAAAAAAAAAAAAAAAAAATGAATCGCTACGCATTTTCTGTTTACATGCATTATGAAAATACATGGGGGTGGGGTAAAGGTCTCAGGTTAGCACATTTTCCCTGAATATCTATCATTTTTGCTCCAGTGCTAGGGGAACTTTTTTTTTTTTGCAGTGTAGTATAGTGTTCAAGTAAAATCTAGACAAACCGGTTCGCTAGATTTATATTCGAAACCACCCTTATCACCAAAGACTGAACACGCTACGCACTTGTTGAGATTTTGTCATCCTCGTTTATGTTGGAAAACCTGGTAAGATTCTTTTTTAATTTACCAGGGGAGGGACGTAGCCAAGTGGTAAATCCCCCGCTCGATGCGCAGTCAGTCTGGGATAGATTCCCGTCGGTCGGTCCCATTGGGCTATTTCAACACGACTGACATATCAAAGGCCGTGGTATGTACTACTTGTCTGTGGGATGGTGCACATAAAAGATCCTTTGCTGCTAATCGAAAAAAAATAAAGAAAAAAAGTAGCCCATTAAGTGGCGACAGCAGGTTACCCCTTTTAGTATCTGTTTGGTCCCCAACCATGTCTGACGTCATAACCGTAAATAAAATTTGTCGAGTGCGTCGTTAAAACATTTCCTTCTTTCTGGTTTTTTAAATTTACCATCTCTCATCTCCACTAAATTATTGTGGATGACTTCCATTTCACCTTCAGCCAGATTTTGAAAAAATATTTGTTTAGCAAATCAATCGTTGTTATAAACATCTGGGGTTTTTTTAATTGTGTTAGTTTTCTCTGTATATAATGCACATTATTGTCATATTGTACTTTCGAGTACTGGAGGTATAGCACTCACTTTCTCTCAATACAGTAGGTGCTTACTGTGCTTCCTTTATTATGGTGGAACACAATCCACTGGTAAACATCTGTCTGATGCAAGGTCGATCTGGCATTGATCCCTATCAGTGGGCTAGTTTAGTTCCATCCAGTGCATTATGACCGATATATATCAAATGCCGTGTTATGTGTTATCCTGTCTAGAGGGTAGTGGCACTGTGGTGCACATGAAATATCACTTGCTACTATGCTAATAAAACAATTTATCATATAATGAGTAAGTCATCCAATGAAAACAAAGTGATATTTTTGTTATCACCATACTTTGAGAATCGATAACTATGCAAATTAGGTCATGTGCCCAGCATGACTGACACCGAAAAATGTAAACAAATCAAAATGGCTTCTCTCTCAGTAAGCAAATCTGTATCAGTAGATGGTAGGAGTGAGGGCACGATAACTGGAGTTATTGACAAAGGAAACAATGTGAAAGAATATTTCGTAAATATTGTCGGAAAGTCGCGATAATTAACTACTTTAGTATTTTGAGTTGTGTCCCTTTGACAAGCCATGCCCTCACTTGCTATCTTCATTAACCACGCCTCCTCAAATTTAATAATTGCAGCGGCGAGCAAAGTTTAAAAAAAAACGTTTATGAAAAGACTGACATTATATGATAAAATGATTATTATCCTCGTGTTTTTCGGTATCGTCAATATCATATTAGGAATAAAAATTATGTATTATGCTTGCATAATACAATTTTTATTCCTAATATATATTGACGATAACGAAAAACACTCTTATAATAATCTCAATGTAGCAGGCTTACTCTGATGATTAATAAAACAAAGGTCCCACCCAAGGTTACTAGTAGTTGGATGATCTATTCCAAGTACTTGCATATTAAACATTTTAGAGACTGCAAATTTAAGTATTTGTTAAAGATACTTTTCAAAGACAACACACACACTGCATGTAAAATGTACAAGCATTTTAATTATTTTTTTTGTGAGCTACGTACAGTTGAACTTCGCAGCAGAATATATCTGAAGGTATGTAAACATCAATTTTTTATTTTACTCCTATCAAAAATCAAACTACCTGGACAAAATAAAGGTAGTCCCAGGTCTTGAGATTTTCGTTCCAATCTTCTGAGAAGTAAATTCAAACATACAAGCATTGATTGGTTTTTAAAACTTCACATAACCTCAGACACCTCTCTCAAAAAAAAAAATGAACGCACAAGAGCCAAAACACAACTCATTTCAAACACAGAAAAAAAAAGCTCTCATGCTCAACTGAACAAGCTCAACATATTACGATAAATTAAATTTTAAAACCATTTTTAAAGAACATCTATTTATTTACTAAAATTAACACACAAACAGTTCAGATGCTTCCTGGTCACCAACTGGGGCACTAGTTGGGTTTTATCGACCATTTCACATCATCCCCATTTGTTTTTAAGAACAAAGACAACCATGTTGCCTGGGGTATTGCAACACCTCACCTCTGGGGTATTCTGGAGGAACTAAGTTTCTCATAACTTTTTTTTTTTTGTTCTACCTTAAACACATAGTTCATCGCTTGCGTTATAAAGAAACAAAAGGACACTTTTCTCTAGAGACCTTTCCAAGAAAAGTATTGGGTTTCCGAGTACTCTTCAAATTGCAATCTAACATTAACACAAATCTGCTCGATTCAGACCTCGCTCATAGAAAACAGATTTACAACCACTTGGTAATAGCAAAACATTTCGTATGTCGTGGAGGTTGAGTAATTTGAACATCTCACCATCAAGATGCCAGGATCTATGGAAAACATTATGACCGTGCCAGGGTTCATGCAATTTCTACAAATCGGTCATTAATCACTAATATTTTTGAAGAAACAATAGGTCATTATGACAAAATGTATTGAAAATACAATGTGTCTCTTGTCTTAGTGTCCATCTATCAAGTCTTCATTTCACAAGATTTAAAACTTTCTGTCAAAAAACCAGTCACCATCACAATTCTTTAGCACAACATGTACATCATGCCGCAACAAGATAAAGCAACGAGCTGTTGCTTTAGGTTCAGCTGCCAAGGTCCTTAAAAATTCTTCATTAGATGTACACCTTAGGACCCAATATTATCTGTATTCTCCTGGGGAGGGGCTTCTCTTTTGGGCGGTCACAATCCACTGAACATGCACAAAATTCCACTGCTCAAAATCCACACCAAAGCTATGGATTTTACTTTAGGTTTTATATCATTCCTGTTGCACAATATTTAAGCTACAACCTGTTAATTCTTTGGGGCTTCTGTAAAGTAAGTCTGTCCAGTTTTAAAATGTTCACTAATTCTCACAATACATCAATATTCATCCTGAAGTGTGCCATCAATAAATAAAACTATGTAGGTTAGTTACAACACAAACTACAGGAAGCTTCACAATCAAGTTATTTTTTCTCCAACTGCTGATCTTCAGGTGATTTCAGATCACTTGGACTTGTACTATTTGATGGTTTTGAAGTTTCAGTAGTTGTCGCGGCTTTGCCATTCTTCGTCGCTTTTACCTGTGGGTTCAAGAAATTCTGAGCCAGAGCCACAGCTTCTTGCCTTTGTTTTGCTTGCTGGGCCTTGAACGAGGAAGTCATTGACAATGGTGGTGCACTCGGAGATCGAGTGGTCGTCACCTGCACAGCTGGTCGCTGGATAGGGTTGGGAAATGGATTTCTTTGGGGTGGAGGACCAGTAGGCCGTAGCATGTTACCTACCACCATCTGCTGACGCATCAGTGGAGCTGAAAATAAAAAACGATTTAACATGTATATAGAATACAAACAAACCCTACTTAACCCAGTTGTTATTAATTGCTTAGCATTATAAATTAAAGATATTAAAGTTCACACCAACAATTCTAGGAGTTTCGGATACACCAAACCTATTCCTGGATTAACGTTTTTTTGTTGTTTTTGTTTAACTACGCACTCAGCACATTGTAACTACGGTTATATCGGTGTCGGACATATGATTATGTCGAGAAAAAAACCCAGTGGTTAGCTGACGGGGATCGATCCTAGACCGACCGCGCATCAGGCAGGCACTGTACCACTGGGCTATGCTGCCCGCTACCTGGATTAACGAGTCTCTCATAAATCATTATTCATCAAACAAGATTTGTGAATACATATATACATGTATTTTCCTACATGTAATTCTCAACTGATAAATCATTCAGTTTATTGAGGACACAAACCATCAAATGATCTGTTTTAAGCAAACTGCATGTTCATTAAAAAGCTACCATAATCACTCCCAACATAAATAAAATTTGTAACAGCTGGCATCAGATATTTACTCAAATGGTGTGGTTACATTACTACGTTAGTATGATATAGAAGCTGTATTGGTAGAATATCCCTAAATATGTATTGGTAGAATATCCCTAAATAGTAAACCTTTCCACAAATTGATACGAGTGAAAATACTTGGGCCATATTCACCTCCAGTTTGCAAGGCTTGTCCCACAAACGTTGTGTTAAACTTTGGCCCTGGGAACTGCTGCTGAAACCTGGGACCACTGTTCCTATTCTGCATCTGCACATTGAAGTGTTTTGAATTTGGACTTGTTGCCTGTGATGTACTGCTCCCAAGGTTTGTAGGTGTAAGACTCTGGGGCGGTGATTTCATCTACAAAGAATACCAAATAAAAATGAACTTAAACATTTAAAAAAAAAAAAAAAAAAGGTTCAATCGATATATCATGTTTCGATTGCAGAATACCAAATTTATGGTAGATGTAATTATATTTTATAAGCTAGGAAATTTTTTCCCACAAGCAAATTATGGTACTGTTAATCTACAAAGTGCAATAAACCCACAGGCAAAAACTGCGATACAATATTGGTGTGTATTGTACAGTCTACAATAAACAAAATAATACTAGGTCCTATCCAAATATATTTCATTTAAAATTTAATTGTTTTCCAAAAGAAATTCCTAGAATTCAAATTATATTGTCATGAGGAGAATCCAAAATAATCAAATAACCTTTTGACTACTGCAGGCGAAATCTCTCACTCTCGCCCAACATCACGCAATCTGACACACTGTATACAGAATACAGTAAATTCTCTCATTGATATTTCCTACCATTTTGCACACAGGACTGACAGAAATAATAGAACAGGTATCATGACTCATCTTGATAAAGGCCACTCTAGTTTTTTTCTTTTTGCAAGAGAAATACCTCGAAATTGTTAGCTGAAAAGTTGTTTTTGGCAAGTATTTTTGCTTGACAACAATGGCAAAATGTCAGTAATTTTCAGGAATTAATAGCTGATTCTGACCGTGAATTTAAAAATATTTAGTAAGTATTTATTACATGGTCCATACAGGTATGGAAATATAAGTTTTCAAAACGTTTCCAAAACCTTTCATAGACAAGGAAGATAAATTTCTAAAAACACAGTTTTGGCTAACTGCCCATTTAATGTAGCTTATAATAGCTATCTTTCCCATATTTCCAACATCAAATTTTTTGGAACAAACAGTATACCATCCAGAATGCCAATCATTATCTACATGTTTTATCCACTCAATACAATTTGGCTTGGTAGTCCAAATGTCAATAAATACACATTTCCCAGGTATGATTACTGATTATATATTACAACTAAATGAAAAATCAAACATATTACATAGTATCATGGCTGGATGGTCAGCGATTGCCAAATATATTTTCTGGTTTTCCTACACTGATAAAAAATTGCTGGCATAATCAGCAACCTTGATTATACAGTCATTGTTCTGCATATACAGGTATTGTAAAGAACCCAATAAGATATACTAAAGTGCAAAGTGGTTGTTTACTGGAGAGAAAACAAAGCTGTTTTCAATTTTATTTTCAGCATTAAATATTGACTTTCACCACTAAGCTTTTTAATGTATTGCCAAAAGTTCAATTTTCGTAAACTTTTTCTAAACAATGAGGAAATTTTTTGATTTATCCATAACTTTTCTGATCCCGGAGATGACAAACAAAAATAATCAAAAACCCGGTTACTAAAAAACAAAAGTGAAAATATTATAGTAAGTTATAAATTGGTACCCTATCAACATGGTTTGATCCAGTAGTCACAAGATAGTGGTCGTCCAGTAATCAAATAGTTAGATTCTAATTTTTTTAAATCCACTTTTTCAGATACAATAATACTGTAAAACAGGATATATTCAAGTGGTTTTTTGCGATTTTAATATGACCGGGAAAGTTAAACTCGCACGAATATTAATACTAAAATCATCTTTAAAAAAAAAAAAAAAAAAAAAAAAAGTAAGGGTAACACATTTCATTTACTTACAAATCAACACTGGTAAGTATCGAATCAGTAACTGCAAGAATAATAATAATAAAAAGTCCAAATCAATACTACTACTACTTCCGGTAGCAGCTGTATACGTGTTGATTACTCCGTACTATTTTCTAGAAAACCAGCTTTACGAAAGCCACTCACAATCATGTCCCTCTTTAAAGCAACCCGTTCCTGAACATGAATGAACCATTTGGCATGAATGGGTTTCATGTTGCTCGTTTGCAAATCAGCGATTTTTTTAATAATCGACCTCGCCTTCGGTATCTTCAATTTCAGAAATCTGGTTTTTGGCAGCTTTTGTTGGTCCGATATTTATGGCTAGTTTAGCAATTTTTGCTCTCTGTTCTGCATCGTACATTTCATAGTCACCACGTTTTCTTTTCTGATTTGTTACAGTTTTTATCTTATAAACTGCATCATTTGCGGCATGTGTACACTGAACATCTTCAATCGTTGGAACACATCAAGGGGTCGGGTAAACCAACAGTTTCAGGCTTACTAGCATTTTTTTTTTAACCAATGTAGAATTGAACCTGCCATATTAACTTTACGGAACTTTTGTGAAGACTGAAACTAAAATATTTTTTAACAAACATTTTCTAAGTCATTTTTGTATATAAATTTGTAAGTAAACGTTTAGAAATTAGTACATCCTGCTAGTTTTATCTGACCAATCGAAATGACCGACTCATTCCGATGTCTTGATATAAGCCTAATCAGTTGGTACTTTTGAGAATTTGTGTACACAAATACAATAGATGAGACGTTTTCAACAACTGAAACTTATTAATTGGAACACTTACGGGAGAATTAGTTGATTAATCCACATTCGAGATTACAGTTATTCATTGTGCACGAGCCAAGCATTCATCTCGAGATAAAACAGATGTGATTGTACCACTTGGTTATCAGTCAAATACTATTAGGCTAAGTCAGTCAGTCAGTTCTTTTTATCTTTGTGGATTAAAAAGTATGCAGTAGTATTGCATTTCTTTTGCATTCTTTATTTCTTCCTTTTTTATTGACTTAAGAAAAAAAGAAAAAAAAAGAAGACTACGTGAAAATTACAGACCACGAAATGGCTGTAATTGACTGGTCGCGAACATT
The DNA here is from genome assembly GCA_016106625.1 of Dracogyra subfuscus. Lineage (NCBI taxonomy): Eukaryota > Metazoa > Mollusca > Gastropoda > Neomphalida > Peltospiridae > Dracogyra > Dracogyra subfuscus. The sequence goes on from JAECMU010125041.1 coordinate 11,379, forward strand.
TACTCCCGCAAATATTACCCATTTTACAGTATTACATTTTAAATCAGTTTCTGAAAACATTTCTGAAGATTTAGTTTTTCTTACCGGAGTACTCTGTGGCGACTGCTGTTGCATGATAGGGTTGAACTGAGAAGTTTTGGAAGGTGGTGGCTGTGGTGCAAGGTTTAGCGACTGCGGGTGTGTTGGTGCGTGGCTAGGACCTGGCGTGCTGGGTTGCAAAGTCAAACTCAGGCCACCAGGCTGGTTGCCAAATGGTTGTAGTGAGAACTGTTGAGTTGCTTGCTGCAAGGCACCCTGAATAACAAAAAACTTACAAATTCACCACTACAAAATTCACATGTTTATAAGTATTTAAAAACACTGTTTATTTAACACCTTAAAATCAAGGTCTAGTTTAAATTTATTTGTATTAAAAATTAATTTATTTCATGAATTTACTAAAGCAAAACATTTATTAAAAAAATATCAATCCACAAATATTTAAAATGATTCTTTGGCATGTTGTGTTCCAACTTATGACACAAGAAGGGGGACAACTCTTATGGGGTTACATCAGTCACAATTTCAGATCAAGTAGTCAGTTATTTCCTGGACGCCATATAACTGTAATTAAAATGTTGAGTGTCATTAAATAAAATATTTCTCTTTTTTCTTTCAGTTATTTGCAAGTGGTTCTGTCATCCCAACATTTGGAACTCATTTTTAAAATTGATTAATTTTTGGTGTAAAAATCAACATTCTCAGCTGGACAAATATGTGATCAACCCGAACAAGGAGCAAACTTGCTTCAAGGAAAAGGCAAGGAATATATGGTTGTTAAAACCTCAGCACATTTTAAACTAAGGCCTTTTGGTCTAATATATGTATATTTTGCCACTTGGTAGCGAGAGCATGATTCAAGTGAAACTCAGGTGGCCACATATTCATGAAAATCTTTAACGATGCAGTCAACATTTTAATAAAATTTGTGTCTATATGGCATTATACATGGAACACAATCAAGAGATAGGAAACATGCTGCTGCCTTTTTATACTAGCGCGGGCAGCGTGGCCCAGTGGTACAGTGCCCGCCTGATGCGCGGTCGGTCTAGGATCGATCCCCGTCAGCTGACCACTGGGGTTTTTTCTCGACATATCCTTATGTCCGACGCCGATATAACCGTAATTTAATGTGTTGAGTGCGTCGTTAAACAAACCAAAAAAATTTTTTTTTATACTAGCAGCAAAGTATCATACCAGACTGGATAGTGCACACCAAGAATTAAACAGATTCCTGATCTTAAATGATTTTTTGTTTTTTGTTTACCTGCAGTGCTGAAGTTGGCTGTTGAGTGAAAAAACTAGTCTGTTGAATGGTTGGTTGAGTTTGCTGATAAAAAGACGATGAGGGTTGAACTTGCTGCACAGCCGTTCTAAAAAATAAAAATAACACATTGAACATTAATTTGTTAAACAGTTGGAAATATACAACTGTCATAGTAATGCATTAACATGTTAAGCTGTCCTCCTTTGTAATAACAGTCTAGCGTTTCAAATTCTATAATATCTGAACTCCAGTTCATATACACAACCTCAAATCAATTTTAACTCCCCTTAAAGGATTTTCATATTCTCAAACTATGTTCAGAACAGCTGGAAAAGTAAAAGCTTTTTCTTTTCTTTAACAAGATATAAAACATACCACATGATACTCAAGAAATGGTTTTCACACTGTTTAAATTTTTTAACTGGTAGGAAATCTTAAGACTGAAATGACCCCGTTACCTGGACTGAATGAGCTGTGATCCCAGTATCTGCGAGCTGTTGACGTTCTGTGCTGGCTGCGAGCTGCCCAGCTGGGTCGTTCCGAGGATCTGGTTAGTGCTGAACATCTGACTCGGGTCATACTGAATGAACATCTGCGACGGCTGCAGTGACGAGTTACTCAGACTCTGGCCAAACTGCAGTGAGCTGGGACCTATGTTACCTATGTTGCCTATGTTACCCATGTTGCCCAAGTTACCAAGGTTTTTCTGCAACTGACCTGTGAGGAGAAGTACATTTTTATTATATTATCTTTTCAGTAATCTAATTACACACAAACAATTTCAGGTAACCAGTTTCATTTTGTGTAAACTTATTTCAACCATTTATTTGTTGTAAATTTAATGCATGAACCACTTAAAATGCATTACACAAAACTTGCACTAGCACAAAGCAAACAGAACTCTCTTTTCTTGAAATTTTCAGACACATGAATAAATACCCCAGTGATCCAAGAACATTGGTTGGAAATGGGAAGAATCACAGGTAACAACTGTAATGGCTCAGAGATCCTTTTGTGTGTTAAGTGAGAACACTAGTCCCAAACTATATTCTATTCAATCAACATTGCAAAAAAAATTGTTTACCATAAGCATTCTGTGTCGGAGGTTTTATTGATGTCGACATCAGTGAGGAATTCGAGGAGGAAACCATAACAGTGTTTTGGTGAGGTGTCTGTCCATAAGGTTGATTTCTCGGAAAAGCTGTCAACTGTGACTGAAATAAATCTGGCTGTGTTGGTGTTGATGGCAAGAACAAACTGGGCTGTGTGAAATTTGGCTGACCAATCTGGGCCTGCGGCTGGGACAGACTAAATCCATAGTTGGGCTGCAAAACAAAAGAACTTGTTGGGTCAATTTACAGAACTTTTTCAAACATTTAAAAAAAATACATTTCCAGAAAGCAAACCCAGCTAATACAAAATTTTATATTAAATTTTCAAGTTGTTATGCAGCATAAATCACAAATTACAGGATATAAAAATATTTCACATTTACAAATCTATATAAATATATATATATAATTATTTTAACATTTAAAATAGTGTTTCAATTTTGTTAGAACACATAAGCAGAGAAGCTGCATACCCTTGGTTCCTGTTGCAGCAGCTGCGAGCCAAGCTGTATTGTCTGGAAGGGCTGGTTCGACATTACGATCGGAGGACTAGGCACTGCCGGCAGGTTAGATAGCATCGCTGCAGTTTGGCTAGGACCCACGGTCTGGTTCAGTCCCATACCTTGCCCTGACCCAATCATTTGACTCTGAAACTGTTGAGGTTTAACCTGTAAGGCAACCAAGGTTTCAACTTGACATACTTCAAACGACTTATGCCTACCAAATAATTTGAACTAGACTATCTCTACAGAAGCACAATACATTATTTAAAAATTTAAGTTTGATTCACAATTCAGACTTGAATGTTTTAAAATAAAAGGCTAGCAGATACCTTGTTTGCTCAATTTTATGATGAAATAATCAGATGTAGTTCATTGGATTGACATATTTTTAACAACATCATTGCAAACATTAATACTGACCAAAGCAAAATATGTGCATTAACTAATATAACCGGTTATACACTAATGAACAAAACTGACAAATTTGCTAACCTATTATATAAGATGACATGTCAAACCCACTCAGCTATCCGTGTAAATTCAATCTTACAAATGCCATACTTTATGTCTCTATGTTATTGTCTGGATGACCATACTTGAAATATTATTGTAACGTATGGAATGACCGTCACAAAAGATCACCTAAGACACAAAATCACCATCTCGGGGCCGTTCCAAAATTTAATCTTTGTATGCAGCAATCCCACAAGACGAATTTTAACCATGGTGATTCTAAGAAAAACCACACCCTTCCTTTACTTTGAAGGGATTCTGGAACAGCTCCATCAAATTAAAAAGTTTGTTTTGTTTAACGATACCACTAGAACACATTGATTTATTAATCCTCTGAAACAATTTTGACAGTCTCAGAGGAAACCTGCTATATTTTTCCATTAGCAGTAAAATATTTTATATATATAATGTCCTTTGATATACCAGTCATATAAACCATTCAGAGAAGGGTCTAGCCCAAATTAAGCATCTTACAACCCAAGCATCTCTAGCAAAGCAATCATCCAACAGAGCCAAATCCTTCCCCCAGGCCCAACAAAACAAAACCTATGGAGTTCAGATAAGACTCACACAGTTACTTGCCACTACCCTACACCTATAAAACCCAATACAAGAGCATTACCTTGCACACATTGGTTGGTTCAGAGACAGACATTTTCCCATTGTCCATCATGACCTTCATGCTCACCACGTTCTCCGGAACGAAGACTGGAATAGAGTCAAGCGACCGCGACAGAGCGGACAGCGAGGTGGGCTCCGGCGATATGTGGTTGTTGTTCTCATTCATTCCCACACTCTCCAGTCCATTGTTCTGTGACGACACAACATTGTTCACTTCATTGTTGAAGGCAGAGAATGTAGAGTTTCCAGTTGAAGACTCGCTGTTAGTCGTAGTCAATGATGTGCCATTGAGGGAAGTTGTTCTGAAATACAAAATGTCTTTGAAAAACTAAGCAACACTTGAAAATATTAAGATTAACAAATAAGTAATTATTAGCTGCAATATAAAATTCAGCTTACAATCTATATACTTTGTATTTACAGAAGTAAGTGTTCTATCAAGGACAACAGCCTAACAATGCTGCATGATAATCTTTGTCATTCACTCTTTAGTAAGGATGGATATTATGAAATACATTTTACTGTGATACATTGCATATAGGTCCCTGTATCACAATATGTATCATATTTTATTTACATCAGGGCCAAGTTATTTTGACAAAATCAAAATGCATGATTTTACTTTAAAACATGAAATGTGTATCAATTTCAATGGCAATTTAAAATTATTTATTGTAACAAGTGTTAGTTGATGAGCAAAGTGCAGTGTGTTTATGTCAAGTCAAGAAATCATCTTGATATTGTATTCAAAATTGAATAAATTAAATAAATTATCTTCAAAGCAGAGCAAATCATCAATTATCAATCACAGCACAAAATTTATATATGGAATTAACAAAACCCTTGCAGATAAACCGTTAAGTACATATTTCACTTTTTTTTTTTTTTTTGGTTTATTTAACGACGCACTCAACACATTAAATTACGGTTATATCTGCGTCGGACATATGGTTATGTCGAAAAAAAAAACCCAGTGGTCAGCTGACAGGGATCGATCCTAGACCGACCGCGCATCAGGCGTGCACTGTACCACTGGGCCATGCTGCCCGCTATATTTCACTTAGAACCATTTACTTACGTTGATTCATACACATGCGGTTTGTCCCACACTCCTTTCACAGAAGCAATCTTCTGATTCAGATCTTGAGTGGCATGTGATGTAGGAGAACTGATGTTGATGTCATTGTTGGAGCTGGACCCAGTCTGTACGTTTGCAGGTTGAGAAGGCTCTATGATCTCGGTTTTCTCAGATTCTATAGAGCCACCATTGTACGTATTCAAAGCTTCATCAAACTCAAACTTAAGGTCATGATCCACCTGCAAACAAGTTAATATTACATATGATCAAAATTCATTACTTAACATTTAAATTGATACTAAGTGAAAAAGCCCTGGTGGCTTGACATGTTAAGTGGTGAACAGTAAATAGGTAAATCAAATCACATAAACAGGAGATTTAAGTAAATCCAATGATTCAAGAGTTGAAAGCAATTAGAGAAAATTAATCCAACCTTCGAAACAACCTGGGAACTGCAAATTTGTTCACCATTTCCAAATAAACAAAACATTCAGTCCAATTCTTGTGACATGCAACGACACACATACCAAAATAGAAAAAACATCCTTGTCAGATAGCCAGTTAATCTGACCAAAAAAAAGTAATTGTATTGACTCTCATTACACTTTGCATGTAAACTAAAAATTGTTCATATCTTTCCAACTCCATTTTCTAACCAAATACAAATGTTCACTCGCACACAAACTGGACTGACAGATTCAAATATATGTATTAGGTGACATTTGGTTTTTAAACATCAACAAAGAAATGTGTTATCAAGAGGTTAACAAGTTGTCTAACTGGTGATTAAATCCAGGAAGTAAATTTTAAAAGTATTTCCTCCCACTAGATTACCAATTATAAAGATATTAAGAAATAGAACACTTACTTTTTCAAAAATCGGATCATTAAAACTTGGTGGCATCTGAATTGGATTTGGTTTCTCTCTCACTTGTTCTGGTTTTTTAATGGTCTTTATAACTTCAGTTTTGATAAGCCCTTCCTTGGATATAATTTTGTCTCCCTGGTTCACCTGCATGATTTAAGTGTTCATTTAATGTATTAATACTTAAAACACTTAACTTGTTTCAACAATCAAACTTGATGCTCATATTTATAAATAAATGTTTGCTCAGACTTAAAATAGAATAATCAGTGTACTTCATTGGATTGACAGATTATATATAAAAACATCATTGCAAACATACATTTCATTAATAAACTTTATTAATAATTATGCTAAAATAGTCTATTTATAAAAAACACATAAAAACCCATTTCTGTTCATGTGCTCGATGTTCTCGCTGGGTGAAAATTAAAGCAGGGTGACCGCACAGCACTAGACACTTCAAATTTTTTTTTTTTTTTTTTACAAAATAATAAAACAAACTTTTATATGCAATACAAGCATATTCGTCTTAATTGAACCGGAGATGTTATCGGTCCGACATTCACGGTCAGTTCCGGGGTTTTTTTTTCAGCTTCATCAAATGAATCCATTTCTGTGATAAAATATCGCCAGCTGATAAAAAGTAGTTTTGTTTTGGTACAAACGGTGTATACATTATTTGGCACCCAAGATAAATTTTAATGATAAACAATACCACTTCCGTTGTTTTCATAAGCAGTGATATACCCCCAAAATTAAAAGTTTGTAATATTTTATAAAGAACTGCTGAACAAACAGAATGAGGACAAAATATCTGACGAAACAAAAGACCGTTTTGATCATGTGACATTATGGCGCCAAATGTATTTTTGTGTTTTTTTCAATCGAATCTTTAAAATAATTGCTCAAATAAAATATAACTTTTCTTGTTTGTATTAAACATACAAATGGATACAGGATTGGGACAAAATAAAGAGTATATTAAAAATATTGTTAAATTAAGTTGTACAGTAACTGTCGTAAATGTTTTGTCAATTGCTTTTTCGTACACATCGCTGCTCGTTTCCTATGATGTCCAGTGTGCAGACTGATAGTTGCTTTTTGGTATTTTTAATGTTTTGAAAAAAATTGCATTTTAGAATTAAATGTTTGCTCAGACTTAAAATAGAATAATCAGTGTACTTCATTGGATTGACAGATTATATATAAAAACATCATTGCAAACATACATTTCATTAATAAACTATTAATAATTATGCTAAAATAGTCTCAATTAAAATAAAAAAATGGATACAGGCATGGGACAAAATAAAGAGTATATTAAAAATATTGTTAAATTACGTTGTACAGTATCTATCGTAATTCTTTGGTCAATTGCTTTTTCGTACACATTGCAGCTTGTTTTCTATGATGTCCAGTGTGCAGACTGATCGTTGCTTTTTGTTATTTTTAATGTTTCTGTAATTTCCATTTTGGTTTGGGAAAAAAGAATTGAATTAAAAAAATAAATAAAGGAGTTCTATTTACAGATTATTTAAAATAAATTTTAAGGAAATACAGTTTTGATGAGCCCTTCCTTGGATATAATTTTGTCTCCCTGGTTCACCTGCATGATTTAAGTGTTCATTTAATGTATTAATATTTAAAACACTTAACTTGTTTCAACAATCAAACTTGATGCTCATATTTATAAATAAATGTTTGCTCAGACTTAAAATAGAATAATCAGTGTACTTCATTGGATTGACAGATTATATATAAAAACATCATTGCAAACATACATTTCATTAATAAACTCTATTAATAATTATGCTAAAATAGTCTCAATTAAAATAAAAAAATGGATACAGGCATGGGACAAAATAAAGAGTATATTAAAAATATTGTTAAATTACGTTGTACAGTAACTGTCGTAAATGTTTTGTCAATTGCTTTTTCGTACACATCGCAGCTTGTTTCCTATGATGTCCAGTGTGCAGACTGATAGTTGCTTTTTGGTATTTTTAATGTTTAAAAAAAAGTGTGCATTTGGAAATAGCAGAGATAGGTGCTGGAAAATAAAAAAAGTGTGAAGAAAAATAAAGGAGGGTAGAGAACATAAAAGGAGGGCTGCAAAATGAAGTAATGTCGGAGACGCCCTGCTGAAATGGAGCAGCGAGAACATTTGTCATTATTTATGTTATTTGTTGCATTATTACTGCAAATGCATATTTATAACCATGCACATCTACACTATATTGTTAACTGGATTGACTGTCAAGGAAGGTTTTACAATTTTCATTTTGTTTGCCTTTTTCTGTAATTTCCATTTTGGTTTGGGGAAAAGAATTAAAAAAACTAAAGGAATTCTATTTACAGATAAATTAAATTTTAAGGAAGGTCTTTACAAATTGGTTGTCATTTATTAATAGGATGACCTACTTCATATTTATTAAAAAATTTTTTAAATTGGGGAGGGGGACATAAGGTAAATTCTAATAATTGTTATTACATACATATTTGTTTATATTTGATTTCCATTTTGGGATTAATCATTGAATAATTAACTGAGCTTTAATTACCTATAACACAATGATAACTTCCTGAACGTATTTAAACCAACTTGTTTAAATAACCAAACAGTATGATCATATTTATAAATAAATGTTTGCTCAGACTTAAAATAGAATAATCAGTGTACTTCATTGGATTGACAGATTATATATAAAAACATCATTGCAAACATACATTTCATTAATAAACTTTATTAATAATTATGCTAAAATAGCCTCATTTAACCACAACAGGAAAACAAACAAAGCTATTTCTGTGATGTGCTACATTTGTCATTATTTGTTATTTGTTGTGTTATTACTGCAGATGCATATTCATCACCATGCACATCTAAAATTTCTACATGGATTTTTCTTTTGGCTAGATTGTGCATAAATATGGATATAAGTTTACTTTTCTTATTAGTAAAAAATAAACGGGGGGGGGG
>JAECMU010125043.1:0-12300 GCA_016106625.1 Dracogyra subfuscus
AAACAATAAAAATTACTAAAAACAAAACAATAACAATTGTATGATCAACAGAATGAAAACAGATTGACAGAAATAATGTTCCACAGTGATTAATGGACCTTCCTGAAAATTGTCAAAATCAAGAATGACACACCACGCACATGATGCATGTGCAAATTATGGGATACGTTTCGGTATGTTGATAAACAGACCTAAATGTTCTTTACAAGGATGTCTGTGGTCAAAACATATGTTCAGTCTAATAGTTGATATTAACATGAATATTTCAGGATCCCCTACTTTTTTTGAAGAGTATATATATATATATATATATTGCTGGAGTTTAATTCATTGCATTTACAGTGGCTGTAGTAAATCTCAATGTGTCAAATATATGAAACGTGTTACAGGTGTTTAAGCATGGTAAATGTATGTAGTTAAATTTTGAACAAATAAACATAGCATTTATCAGGCTGATATCAAACTATCTGTCAAAGAAAATGCTATTGACTTCTGGTGTGGTTTTAAAACATTGTAGGATTTTGTTTTTATTATTTATTTAAAATGAATAAGGATTTGTGCACCCTATAACCCTCCCTGAATCCACACCTTGGCACATTAAAGGCATATTGTATTACCTGAACAAAAATAATTTGATTTGTCCCTAAATGTACTTTATTCAATCATCTTCATAACCACCATACTCCATTTATTAATGACATTTTGTAAAATAATTGAATTATGACAGTGGTCCATAATTCAAAAACTAAAATTGCTAAGAAGGATGACATGGATTTGACTCCCATCATGATTCAGTTAAGGTGATCCAATAGCTAGGTTTGGTTTCCATGTAAATTTTATTTATTATCCATTTTAGAGAAATAAGGTCCTTAAATCTGTGACAGTATGCCTTTAAGTTTATTGAATACACATTTAATTATAAGGCAATTTTCCCTTGCTTCAGATACTTACATATTGTCACATTATTGACTTGGTACTTGGTGTGTGATTCTTTATTTGGTGCATGGTATCTTTTCACTCATGTAGATATATTCTGTTTTCTACAAGTACATTTTTGTTTTCTTTCTTGCTCACCCTAGTGTCTTAGAAATAGGTGTTGGTATAAGCATGTGTGTCTTCATCATTCAATTCCTTTATTGCAGAACAAAATATGATAGTTTAAAAAATAACTCTGTATTTGACATTTTATTTAGAACTTTTAAACAAAGAAGATGTATCAAGTAAAAAAACCTAAATGGTTGTGAATATTCAGCATATTTTAACAACTAAACTAATGTAGGTAATTAAGTAGATTTGGATTAACCATGTTGTTGACTGGTCTGTTCAAAGTACATTGCTGTATGCAGAGATGAAAATTAAGCAGATCTTCTGAATTTTTGTTACCTGAAAACCGTTGCTTGTCTTGTTCTGTGTTGAAAAGCTCACAGAAACCTCTGCCTTTTAAGTTTTACAAATTTATTTGCAGTGTTCGAAATAAGCAGTTGTTTGTTTGTTCCGACAAGTGAAAATCTATTCAGATAAATAAAATGTACCTTGGTTGTTGTCCAGTGGACAAGTAAAAATGTTCAGTACAGTTTCATTTTGAGCAATACAAAATATCATCCTGGTACTTGAATAAAAAGTCCATTATTTGGACAAGTGAAAATATTGGTGGACAAGTAGATTTCTAGATGTATTTGTCAGGTGGACTATTAAGGAATTCTGCTTATTTCTATCACTGATTTGTCCATCACCGGCCTCGGTGGCATCGTGGTTAGGCCACCGGTGTACAGGCTGGTAGGTACTCGGTTCGGATCCCAGTCGAAGCATGGAATTTTTAATCCAGATACTGACTCCAAACCCTGAGTGAGTGTTCCGCAAGGCTCAACCAGTGATCCATAACTGGTTCAACAAAAGCCATGGTTTGTGCTATCCTGCTTATTTCTATCACCAATTTGTCCATCATTTTCATCCCCTGTGTATACACTAAGTAAAATTGCGAGATATAGTGATTACTTTGCCAATTGTGGCAGCAGTGTTATCAACTTTTACATTAAAGTTTCACATTTAGTCCATGAAACTTGGTTTATAGTTGTACTAGGGCAACAGATACATGGCAATATTGTGCCTTTGATTATAAAAGCATGCAACTTTGCATGCTACTAAGACATGCCCAATAATTGTGTGTGTGTTTTTTTTTAGATATAAGGACATTGTAGATTTGTCAAAATGGCCACCATGGCTATCTAAAGCAGGTGTTTGAATTTACCATATTTTGTGTTCTTTTATGAACTAATTTATAGATATGCCCATTGTACATTATGTAGGGATAATGTTTTATACAAATGTCAGGGGCAGTTCCAGAATATAGGCTAATCAGTGTTATGGTTGTTCTCCCCATACTTGTGTAGTTACCATCTTCAGTGGTGTCTTGGTTAGGCCATCAGTCTACAGCCTGGTAGGTACTGGATTCGGATCTCAGTCGGGGCATGGGTTTTTTTAATCCAGATACCGACTCAAAACCCTGAGTGAGTGCTCCGCAAGGCTCAATGGGAAGGTGTAAACCACTTGCACTGACCAGATATCTATAAAAGATCCCTTGCTGCCTGTCATAAAAGAGTAGCCTATGTGGCCACAGCAGATTTCCTCCAAAAAAACCTGTGTCAGAATGACCATATGTTTGATGTCCAATAGCTAATGATAAGATAAAAAAATCAATGTGCTCTAGTGGCGTCGTTAAATAAAACAAAATTTACATTTACTTCTGTAGTCATTTATGGTCAGTGTGTACACCAAACTGACAGAGAGAAGTGCACTTAAGTATAGCCTTGAAACACTAACAATATTTCCACACCTTTTTCTACAAACACATGTACTATTTATAAAACAACAAATCATATTTACTGTGAATGAAAGTAATTTAAAATTAATTATTTGTTCACTATTTGAGATTAGTGATAGTAGAAATTCATAATTAAAATTTAGAAATGATTACATGTGATTAAACAAGAACAAAGAATGGGGAGAAATACGACCATAGACAACCCTCTGTCATTCAGGATATTCCTGGGGATGTTTAACAAACTGCATCCCAAGGGCTAGCTCAGTTTATTATGAACCCTGTAAATATTATGGAAAAGAAAAAACACAGACAGCATAGTTTCTTAATGAATATAATTCCGTTTGGCTTATATTCTGCCTTTGGAATTTGCATCTACCAACACTTCTACATTAGGTTCTGTTGTGACCATGGCAGCCATTTTGAAAAATGGCTTCTATGGCAACCACCAGACAAATCTGCAATGTCCCTATATCTAAAAAATTACTCTTGGTATGTTCTTACTTCATGCTAAGTTTTATGCTTTTTATTATCAAAGACAATTCTTCTATCAGGGCTTGTAGAATGTTTATAAAATTCACTAGCCATCAATGATTTTTAAAATGTACTAGCCACAATTAAACATTCACTAGCCCTACTTTACTTAAAGTTAATACATTTTTACTAAGTAATAACAATAATTGGATAGGTTACCTAAAATAGTGAGATAGACCTTAAAAACACTAACAGTGGGGGTTGGTGTGGGGCAAGATATTTATATTTACAAAATAAACTTATATTTGACTAATTTGTTTCACTAGCCATAGGACATGTCATTAGTAGTTATTTACTAGCATTAAATATCACTAGCCATGGGAGTGGGGCTACTATAATCTAGAAGCCCTGCTTCAATAATTTTCACTAATCTGCTATTTATGTATTGTTTATCACAATGACTGGAACAAAAGTAAAACATTAATTAAATAAAAATGTTAACAGAATTTTGTTTTCTTTTTCAAACGTGCATCAAGATACACATCTTAAGAATGTAATTGTCAGTTACACCAATTAAGTTTATGGTAGATGACATTTAATTCAAAACCTGATGTACTCTGTCCTTGTTAAAAATCTTAACTCTTTGTCCTCTTTCTTTTGCAGGTTTGATTTACTGAATCATGTGTGCTTCAATAAGCTGGGACCTTTTTATTATGCAAAAATCAAGACTTTAAAATCTAAACGATATGCTGGTGAACAACAGTATCATCTGAGACAATCTGATTCTCCATCTGTTTCAGCTTCTATATTTAATATATACTGTAAATAATATGCATATGTATATACATGTATAAACCCAGAGGCTGTGACATACGTGGGCTATTTTTGTTTTAAGCTTATTACAGTGTTCATTATTCATGGGATTCTTGTTACAGTATCACTGTATATAGTTTGTCGTTTCCAGTATGTTGAAATTGTTATGGTATTTCTGTGTAAATATAATACAGTGTAATGGGCTTTATATTAACTCTCAACATTAACTTACATCCTACAGGATAAGTATGTGTTCATTTTACTTGTCCTGTCTGTCCCAAATGTTTCTGTTGAAAGAGTTAAGTAGTATTGGGAATTAGTAGTATTGAGAATTGGTGGGAAATTCATCATCGGTCATCAATTATACATGGTTTGCATACCAACCAATCAACCTTTAATTACACAATCAACCTTTAATTACACAATATCAACTTTTAATTACACATTAGGTTAGAATTACATGAACATAAGAAGGATTTTAATTATAAGAAACCTACAATTTCATAATTAATAACTAATTTTAATGTGTGTTTTTTATTTTTAATGTACACATCAAAACAACCACCAACTCTGATATATTTACAGCAGTTTATTATCCTCCTGGAGGAACAATTATAATATACATTTTCCCCCGCAATAATCAATTTTTGCATTTTTATAATTAATAATTCAATCTTTAGAGCCCTACTGATCAATATTCTATTATAATACATCACTGGAGTTGAGAAATTTATAAGTGCTAAAATATCTGCTTGATTAATAAAACAAAAACATATCACAACATAAAAACAGTTTAATTGTCTTGCACCCAAAACATCTAGTCTGGGTTGAGCAGGCAAGCATGAATGTATAGCCCTGGTTGCTCAATAATTAATGGTCATGTCCCGGGACAAACTTCTGGTAGCTAGAGCTAGGCCCCGGGATGGACATGCTTGAATCTAGTGGCATAAGAGCATGTAAAAATTGTACTGACTGACTGGTCATGTTATCAATATATTGTAGTTATCAGTTTACTTGTCTGGTTGGACAAGATGTGATAACCACTTACTTGTTCTGCACTCAAAAACCTCTTCTCTGGAAGGAGCAGGCAACCATGAATGTCGTGCTCTGGTTGTTATACTTAGTCTGGCATGCAGTTGAATTTGGCAAAACTTGATTCTGTGTTACAGGCTTTCAGAGTTTGATAACTAATTGTTCATTGAAGTAAATTACATTACAGGGCTAGCTCTTCCACTTTCCAAATTTGCCAATTACAAATTTTAATAACAAAGAATTTGGTAAAATGTTTACATTCATGTGTTTGGCATCTATTTCACACAGATAATTCAATTAATCATTACACAAAATGGAGCATTGTAAAGATAAAAGCAAAGAATATATTAATACTTCAAACTGTTTGTAGTAATAAGACTCAGGAAAACAATGCATGTATACCACAGTCATACGAGAATATTTTAAACCAAAAACTGAAAGTTTCATCTAATGGCACCATGCATAATATTTTTTTAGAGAAGTATGTACCTTTTAATAAGTGGTTAAATTGATCTGAAATGAATTGTTTGTTATAGATCCATCATTTTTATATATATATTTTAAAACTATTTATTCAAATAAATAAAGTGGATCGACAAAAAGGCAATAGGCATATATCAATGCCTCTCTGTCTATTATGTGTGTTATTTCACCCAGGTCATAAATACATTTATTAGTTGTTCTGGAATGCCTCTATGTTATTTCACCCAGGTCATCTATTAGGTGTTGATCTGGAATTTCATCCAGGTCACAGACACTGATCCATCTATTAGGAGTTGATCTGGAATGACTTGTATGTTATCTCACCCAGGTTACTGATTCATCTATTAGATGTTGATCTGGAATGACCTATGCTATCTTACTCAGGTCATTGATTCATCTATTAGATGTTGATCTGGAATGACCTATGCTATCTTAAACAGGTCACTGATCCAGATTAATTAGATGTTGATCTGAAATGATCTATGCTATCTTATTCAGGTCACTGATCCATTAATTAGGTGTTGATCTGGAATGATTTTTTGTTTTGTTTATTTTTGTTTTGTTTGTTTAACGATGCACTCAACACATTATAAATACGGTTATATCGGCGTCGGACATATGGTTATGTCAAGAAAAACCCCAGTGGTTAGCTGGAATGATCTATGCTATCTTATTCAGGTCAATGATCCATTAATTAGGTGTTGATCTGGAATGACCTATGCTATCTTACTCAGGTCACTGATCCATTAATTAGATGTTGATCTGGAATGACCTATGCTATCTTATTCAGGTCACTATCCATTAATTAGGTCTTGATCTGGAATGACCTATGCTATCTTACACCGGTCACTGATCCATTAATTAAGTGTTGATGTGGAATGACCTGTGCTATCTTACTCAGGTCACTGGTCCATTACTTAGGTGTTGATGTGGAATGACCTATGCTATCTTACTCAAGTGAGTGATCCATTAATTAAGTGTTGATCTGGAATGACCTATGCTATCTTATTCAGGTCACTGATCCATTAATTAGATGTTGATCTGGAATGACCTATGCTATCTTACTCAGGTCACTGATCCATTAATTAGATGTTGATCTGGAATGACCCATGCTATCTTATTCAGGTCACTGATCCATTAATTAGGGGTTTATCTGGAATGATCTATGTGCTGTCTTCCACAGGTAATGGATCTGTTAATTAGGTTAATTATGTTTGTATAACAAACTGGTTTTCTTACAGGACAATATTTTATCTTTGTTGTCTGCACACCCACAAATCAATAAAACAAGATTAAACTAAACATGAAATTAGATCAATATTTGTTTTCCCTATCAACATTGTTCAAGTTTTAGTTTTTTTTCTCTCCATCATTTAGTGCTTTGATGAGCCTAATTCTCTTGATAACAGTAAAACCATGAGTGCCTTCATTAATGTTTAATTACAATCTACATTAGAAATATACACCAGGCAACCGTTTTTGTTTACCTTGCTTTGATGTTGTGTTACCAGCATGCAAATAAATGTGAAATTCCATACACTGCAAAAAACTCAATGAGGGCTTAAATGTGGTTAAATGTATAACATACTTGTAACAGGTTGTAAATATTTTTGAGGGTATACAAATGTATGATATGAGGACTTGACTTCTTTCTTTGGAGCAAGAACATTTTAAGTTGCTACCAAAATTTTGTCTTATAAATATCTGTATATAAACCTATGGAACTGTTTCTAGATGGTTTTGTTTTGTGTTTGGTTGTGTTTTGTGGGGTTTTTGTGGGAGGGGTAGGGGGAGTGAGGTGGATATATATACAGTCAAACCTGTCTGTGGCGGCCACTCGTGGGACATGACAAAAGTGGCCGCCATTGAGAGGTGGCCGCCATATGCTGGTCATATATAAGTCCGAATTTTTAAAAACAATTACACGTATGTTGCAAAAGAACTATTAAGGAGCCACATATATGTGCAGAAATGTAATTAAAAACAAGATAAAAACTTATCATCAATATGAAATTTTATTAAGTGAAAAAGAGAATATTTAACAAACAACAGAATAATGGAGCACTGTTCTGCGCATTAAAGTCACTGATTATCCTTTAATGTTCGCTTGCTAAAGTACACTTGACTAGGACATAGCACCGTTAATACAGATTAAAAACGCTTGTTAATTAACGAACACAGGCAAGCACCCCCCTGTAGACGGGACTAATGATTGCCGCTAATTACCCATATTTAACTCGATTTAAGTGACCGACGACTTTTAAAGGACCGCTGTTTATCAAGCCAATTGGTTATATCAACAAAAACATCTTCGATTTTGTTTTGTTTTTGTTTGTTTTGTTTTTACGATTGCAGACATTTCTTTATAACTTGCACTAAAAACAATTGTGGCCGCGATAGCAGGTTCATTTTCTCTTTTTTTATGACAAAAGTGCGGCCACTGGCCGCGTTGAGCAGGTGGTTGCCATATAGAGGTAAATTATATAGTAAAATTCATTGGGGGGACCTCAGGGTGGCCGCCATATGGAGGTGGCCGCGAATGCAGGTTTGAAAAAATAATTCAGATACAAGACAATATTTACGTGGGGGTTTTAGGGAGTTGTATTTTTCAGAGGATATTTTAATGTTATTATATGTCATTATGACATGTATATCACGACATACAGTGCTCCTGTTTTAGGAGGTATTCGACATATATTTTTATATATTACATTATATAGATTACTGTTCTGGTTACTGGTAGGTCTTACTTTGGTAACAAAGGCAAATAACAGGTTATGTCACATGTTTGCTTGGATTTTTGTTACTTATTTCTGATATATTCAATTAAAAAGGCTTACAATAAATATGTAGGTAAGAACGGACTACTGAAATAACAAGAATGCATCATGCGCTCTCCTGTTGTATTGTTTATTTTCCCAGCAATGATCAGATGAACATGAATACACATAGATGTATACAAAAATATACATAATATAAAGACAAACAACATATAAATGTATGGTATGTTAAACTTCACTTTGTGGATTAAATAAAATATGTCAAATCTTTTAAATACTAATACCCATTTACCCATTGCCAAACATTTGTTTTGTTTAACAGTACCACTAGAGCACATTGATTCATTAATCATCGGCTATTGGATGGCAAACATTTGGTAATTCTGAGATGTAGTTCTCAGAGAAAACCGCTACAGTTTTTCTTATGCAACAACAGATCTTGCATATGCATCATCCCACAGACACATACACGGCACATTCAAATGCCTTTGATATACCAGTCGTGGTGCACTGGCTGGAATGAGAAATAGCCCATTAGGCCCACTGGCAGGGGCAACTGAATATCGGTGATTTATTTAATTGTTCGGAATGTACAAAGACCGTGAATTTTCAAAGACCATACAAAACCCAGGGCCTTACTTAGATTGCAGCAAAGTCAAAGTGAAAAATGTTGTGTCCAAATTAATGACAAACATGCTGACATCAAAACATTTCACCTCGGAACCACTTAAATGTTAAACTAATTAGATTACAATTGTCTTAAAATGCATTTCTTAATATCTACCACTCTTCAGCAGGGGTTAATAACATTGCTGTACCGTACTAAAAATAACCAGTGTGCTCAGAACAGACCAAACAAATGAAACAAAACAAAAAACACGTTGCGCCCAAATTAATAATATTAAAATAACTAAGGAGTAGCAATCTGATTAAGATTAGCTTTACTGGTCTACCAGTAGATCTAACAGCATTGCATGGACTCCCATGTCCAGGTGACATTTCATCTATAAATAGCAATTTAAATATCGACCATTTACACTTCACCTTTATAGCTTTATTTGGGAGCATACCAATTCTAAAAATATCGGGTGAGACTATTTATGCAATAGGCAAACTTGTTGGTCTATTTCAACATTTAAAAACGGGGAAAAGTGCAGTAATAAACACTGGATTGTTTACTAGTAAAAACACATTTTATGGTTATACCATCACAGGGTCTTTAAAACAAATTTTATATTAAATTTTATATTGAAATTAGTTTTCGGCATACTTTGTAATTCACCCGAATAATTTTGTATACCCTCAGCATAATCCCGAATGTTTTTAAATTCTTTTCAAATCACTGACATGATTTTGCAAGTAAGATTTTGATTGGTCGAATGAAAGGTCAAATGGACATGAGCTCCAACAGGGTGCTGTTAGATCCACAGGTAATAGTAATTAACCAGTGGAGCTAATTTTAATTAGATTGTAAGAAGCAGTAAATAAACATTAAAACAAAACAAAAGCCACTATTAATTTATTTATTTTTTAAATAAAAAAGTAAAAAATCAAGGCTTAGTAATACAATGTATAAGGTTTCCTACAAGACAAAAATAACACTTTAAAATTAATGGTATATTTTATAATCTTAAAATAATTAATATAATATAAAAATGAGAATATGTTTTGTTATATATGTGTTATGTAGTATAATTTATTCGGTATTACACATTTTAAGCTGACCGGCCTCGGTGGCGTCATGGTTAGGCCATCGGTATACAGGCTGGTAGGTACTGGGTTTGGATTCCAGTCGAGGCATGGGATTTTTTATTCAGATACCAACTCCAAACCCTGAGTGAGTGCTCCGCAAGGCTCAATGGGTAGGTGTAAACCACTTGCACAGACCAGTGTTCCATAACTGGTTCAACAAAGGCCATGGTTTGTGCTATCCTGCCTGTGGGATGCCCAAATAAAAGATCCTTTGCTGTTAATCGACATAAAGAGTATCCCATGAAGTGGTGACAACAGGTTTCATCTGAAAAATCTGCGTGGTCCTTAACCATATGTCTGAGGCCATATAACCGTAAATAAAATGTTTTGAGTGTGTCGTTAAATAAAACATTTCTTTCTTTCTTTATTTTAAGCTGATTTTACATTTTAAAAAAATATATATATCCACCAACCACAAAATAAACCTATATGAATATAACCATAAACTTTATGAATATAAGGCAATCGGCTTAAAATAATTATAGTGCCTACCACTTCCATCCCTGCAATCAGTACAGATTTTTTAAAATATATATATAACTAATTTTAAAACTAACAAAAAACATATTAAAGAAAATTAATGGTGATCATATATACAATAATGAAAACAGTTTAAAAAAAATAAAGTAGTATACACCACAACCCATAGAATATGTTCATTTAATAAAATGTGTTCCACAACGTTTCCTTTGAAGGGAAAATGTCCCTGAAATACTAGTATGAGGTTTTTATTTTCAGGCTAATGTAGCCTGAATATAAGTAATGCTAATCTGAATCCAGAATTCAACCAGTTCCTTACCATCAAACCCAGTGTTGTGGAAAGTTTTTGTCATCAACTTCAGAAATGTAAACTTTCTAATATATTTAAATACTGGTATTTCTGTTATCCAGAAATAAGCATGTTGGTTTCATTTGAGTACTAATACGTGTAGTACATTTGTTAGTAATGTTACCAACTACCAGCAGAAAGTTGGCCAACTCGACAATTGCCGTATAATTTCCCCAACTCCTAACATAGTTAAGTGTACTCAGATTAACAACTAATGGGTTATATGACAAGAATTGAGTTGTAAGAGTGCTTAGATTAGCAATTGGACAGTTGTAGACATCGTTTGAGCAGAAAGGTGGCAAATGTTATGCTGGCTGTTGGTAGTTTTAGCCTAGCATTTCAATTTGCCATAGATGTATTTAAGTTATGGAACTTAAGGCTAGTACTAGCTTCCACCAAGAGTGAGTTTAAACACCTCAATGGGGAGATTTAAGGCCTCAACATCCCCCACCTCTCTCTCTCTCTCTCTCTCTCTCTCTCTCTCTCTCTCTCTCTCTCTCTCTCTCTCTCTCTCTCTCACAGACAACCAATCATAAACCCATGATCAACATTGTAAATATGTTCTGCCTTCCTACGCGTTTTACGAAAGTTTAACCTTTTATTTGAAAAAAGAGAATAAGAAAAAGTTTCTCTCGTGGAATATTAATTACTGCATTGGGTGCAGATGCAGGTCTTGGGAGGTGGGTATTTTTTTTTTTTTTAGGTCAAGACATTTACACCAGTCAATTTTGCAGTTTGTTAAAAACATATTCATTGTGCTTTTGTTTGTTAGATATGTTTTGAAATAACTCGTAATATTGTCTGTATGCAGCGTTTTTAACACTGTGGCTTTCGTCTATGGAATCTGCTTTCGTGGCATGCCCACTGTATACTTTAATCCAGTATGTTACCTAAGTCTTCATCCATATTTATTTACAATTTACTTAAAATGTCACTGTAATTTCATCTCTTAAACGGAACATGTTCCATTAATTTAATTGTCATATTTAATGTTTTGAGCGTAGCGCTTTGACTATATTTGACGCCGTTGACGGCCGTGATGACGTGTCGGTAGTCGAGGCGCTGTCTTGTGATCTTGAACATCCTGGTGATTCGTCATCTTTGACACGCGTTTTGTTCAGATCTGTAAGCTTATTCTTTTTTCTGAAACAAAATAAGATTCACTACTTGAACATTTTCTTTTATATCAAACTCACTATTTTAATTGCTGTGGTTTTCAGAGACCTGTCTGGCATAAATTAGCTGTTGGAGGTGGGGGTGAAAATAAATAATAGGCTTAATTGGCGAATATTAATGTAGAGTCGTTTTCAGCTAAACTA